>JABCKS010025099.1:14967-26925 GCA_018851325.1 Termitomyces sp. DKA19 | reverse complement strand
CTGACTTTCAACAATTCTTTAATTTCCTACTCCCCAACCTTGTCTGCTACCCCTTCCAGATCCACCTCTGTATTCTCCCCATCAATCATATATTTCACAAAAATTAAGACATTAGTTTTCAGCCTTACAAGATCAAACAATTACAAGCTGTTCAGGAAGTTATACATAATGCCTGGAAAAGTTTGAAACAAAACAAATATTCTTCTGAACTTCACCATTTTATGGCCTTCTGCAACATTAAGGGTATTTTTCCTACAGACAGAGTTTGTACTTCAGAATCTCTTCTCTGTGACTTCGCTGCCTCCTATGCAGGAAAAATTACAGGCAAAACAGTTTCAGCCAAATGTGATGGAAATAGGGCCTGGCATATCCACAATAGTCAGCTATACCATGATAGATTGCAACTCAATTATGTGATCAAAGGTATCAAGAATTGTAAACCACTGTCATCTTTCAAAGCAAAAATCCTCCAGTTACCATGGAGATGCTTTGTCACCTTGAACAACACATTGACTTTGATGCTCCTGCCAATGTATACATATGGTTTGTAGCTGTCACAAGTTTTGGAGTTAAATTCAACTTGGCAAATTCCTTCCTCAAAGTGCAAGCAAGTTTGACCCAAGCCTTTTCCATCCTGGTCCAATTTGAATCCATCTGTCACCCCATCACGTTCTCATTTTCTACATTTACCAAACACTAAGATGGGAGGCAGAAGTGGCAAGGATGTCATACTCACTCATCAGTACCTCATTGGTCCAATCACTCACTGCTCTGGACCTTCATAAAGAATTCGATTTCTCTGCTTCCAATGATCCCCCGGCCTCCTTCCTATTAGATGGCAAAAGAATAATTCTTACCCAACATGTGTTTCTCCACTCAATTAAATTCAGTATTCAGACTCTACTCCTTTTCAACAATCACTGGTCATTGCCTAAGGATTTGACTTGTGTTGCGAGATGCGGTTGATATCCCACCCATGGATGTAGTGTATTAATATGAATGAATATACCTGTTCCTCTATCGTATCAAACATGTCTGAGCAAGTTTCTTCTCGTTCGGTACTCTGTGAGTGACGGACGCCTGAATGAAATGGGAGTCCACAGAAAGGAGGCACGGGATGAATGAGGAACGTGTTTTATGACGCGGTAGTCACGATTACACGTTATTTCTATCTCTTTCTTGTACATTCACCTCTTCGAGTCTTTCGCATAGCATTCGCACTGTTTCTCTACCCTCCCACCCTCTCCTCCTTATATCTTATCATATCTTAACGTTCATTTGTATTGATATCCTACTGTCTGTGCCATCTGTGGGTTATCTTATTCGCCGATGACACACCCCTATTGACTCGCGTTGCGAAACGCGGTTGATATTCCACCATGGACGCAGTGTACCAATATGAATCAATATACACGTCCTTCTATCGTATCGAACATGTCTGAGCAAGTATCTTCTCATTCGGTACTCTGTGAGTGACGGACGCCTGAATGAAATGCATTCAACAGTATCCGCCCCAAATATATGGATACCGTCACCCGATCGATTGAATTCAACCGCAAAGCAGAAACGCGCAAACGACGTATTTTACAGGATAATACTATACAATGATGTACTGGGATATCTCTAGAACGGAAAACGGATGAGTATCTATAGAAGTGGTCTCAGACTCAAAATATTAGCCGGCAAATGTCTAAGCTTGAACGGCTAAGAAAGTCATCGTCTGCATGCTCACGTGGAAACACTAAGGTTTTCCATTGCAAGGCCTAGAGGGTCAACAGCAGATACATTGGCGTTAAGCATAGGTGGCTGCGCAGCTGATCCGAAAAAGACTTCGGGGCTGGTGCATGCGGCCACAGCACGCCTCATATGGGAAGTCATGAATGTCAGCCCAACCTGGTAAGCAGCTAGAAAGAAGTCACGGTCATGAGGCAAGTCTTAGAGGATACGCGATTCACATACAATTCATCCACCCAAAGCCTTCGCGAGGAACCATCTTGAAATCAATTCCTTGATTACCATATTCTGCGTCTACCAGGTGGGAAAGCTTAACAGCATCAAACTGCGGAAGAAGTACGTGTCAGTGATACAAAAGATGCCGGGAAGATTGCATACCTTCTCGGGGACGACACCATTGAAATCCACAAATGCGGTTGTCATCCTGAAACATTCTCAGAGACCTTCTCATGATAATCAAGATGTACCCCACATGTAGATGAATCTGTACGCGAGGCGCTGCGCTTCTTCCAGGTAACCGTAACGCTCGAGTCCAACCCAAATCATGATCTGATGAGGCGGCCTACCATGAAAAATCAGTCTATGATCTTCGCGGCAGAAGACTGTACCCGATCCACACACCATGCATAGCTATTAAAAAAGTAATCAGACGCTACGTACATGAAAGCGAGAAACAAAACCTACGGGTAATCCCATTGACGGTTCGGCCGCTCTAAGGATATCTTGCCGCGAGATTCTTCCGTTCCAGAAACAACTCCGCCAAGTACCTCGAACTTTCTCAGAGACTGAGTCCTATAGTTCTTGATCAGGTACTGCCATACGCATAAGTAGATAGGAACATAGAACATACACAAGCTTCCAGCACTGCTCTTCGCTCGCGCATCCGGCCCAAAGTGGCCAAAACGAGGTAACACTCTCGTATAGAATCTGTTTCTCCTTTACAGTATCATAATCGAAGAAGAGATTCTTTCGTTCATTCCAAAGATACTTGTCAATGATTCCTTTCCTAAAATTGGCCCTATCGAACCATTCATCACTCCGTTGAATTCGACTCCTCGAGCTTTCTCTGTGAGAGCTCGCATAGGCTTTCACGGAAGGCGGGAACGGGGCCAGATCAAACTCCTCCTCCAACTCCAGCTCGTCGTCAAAGACCTCCCGAATGGCAGTGCCAATGTCAACTTCATACTTGTACAACAAGGCTTGCAAGTCGATCGTACCGAGATTAGCACATCGTTTTTCGAATCGGTACGTGGTATCGTGGCCTGACTCGCGCACGGCACGGTCATGGAGGAAATATTCATCGAGCTCGGGCTCCTTAATGATGCCGTCGTTATATTTCTCGCTGAATTCAAGAACGGATATTCCGTGTTTGCGGGCAAAGGGTTCAAGGATTTGGGTAAAATGTGTAGCCTCAGTCTCTGGAGGAATACCAAGGCCATCAGGGCGATACCGGGAGAGACCAGTCTTAGGGTCGATACGTGGCTCTGCGACCCAGACAGTGTGGTACTCCTTGATTGCGGCCTGAATAGCGCGCTTGAGCCACTGACGATTGGTCTCCACATCCGAGCGATCGAGCTGGTTGTAGATCTGAAGAGCCATGTCGGTAAGGAAAGGAGGCTGGGTGCGACAGAGATAGTAACTGCGGCTTCCGTTCAGAATTTTGCCGTAATGCTTGATCTCGAAGATGAAATGGTCGACCATGCCCTTGGCCATAGTCACCTGTCCATCTACAAGGAGACCAAGTGCGATGAAGTACGAATCCCAATTGTACAGCTGGAAGCACAGACCAATCAGTTGAAACTGTCTATTAGCAAACAATATAACGACGAACCTCATTGAAACGCGCTCCAGGAACAATGAACGGAATCCCTTTGAGCGTCTTGCCTCCCTTACCATCCTCAATTTCATTCATTGCCAGAGCCAAAATACCAGGCTTAGAATTTAAGCTCTTGACAAAGATAGGGTCATCAGGTTTTTCAGGGAGGACCTGGACATCTAAATTCATATGAGGCTTTTCCCTCGCAACCTTTCTGTAGTACTCAGCCATGACGGGCTCGCCATGGGGAACATAGATACGGGGATTCACCCGTCCAGTGCGGTTCTTCGGGTCGGCAGTAATGATCTCAAGCCCATCGCCATCGATGCGGCGCGTAAGAGAGTGCCAGAAAGAATGCTTAATCATACGTGACAAGCGATCGACCGGGTTTTCTGTCAAACGCGCTTCATCAAGAACAATCCGCTTTCTGTTATGGTCACGAGCCAAAGCCAGCTCCTGAAGCAAATTGGACAGCATATATGTGCCCTGATTCGTGGTGAGAGTGGAGCTGGGGGTGCGAGGGTAAATGTACTTACTCGGATGTCAAATGTTTTGAAACCGTTGCTTGTAGCCGTCCCCAATGCCATCATCTTGGGACCAGCATCGGTGACACTGATCTGAAAATCGCCATCGGTGTCCTCTTGCTCGAGAACAACGCGAATGGTTTCCTCGACGTCGATCAGAAAGCGCCTCGGACCAGTAACACTCTGTTCATCGTGGGATAGACGACGAGGTCTCAAATGCCAATCTTCCTCGAAAGCGGGGGCTTTCTTTGGCTTATAGCCATGGATGTGAGACTAGAAGAGAAATTAGCCAAGCTAAAGAACAAGAAAAAGACACACGGTGCTATAAGTTCGAGAACGAGTGTATGAGTCACCTCCTGCATAGTAAGTGGCAGCGTCAACGTTGGTTGGTCGTTCTTCAACGAACGTCACTCCAGATGGATGATTCAAGGCAGGAGCCATTTGACAAATGTGGTGGTGTTGGTGGGGTGACAAACGAAATTAGACGAAATTTGAACCTGGGGATGTCCAAATTTGTTCCGCTGACAACTTGACGTCGACTAGAGCGCCAACAGACGCTAACCGGCACGTTTCTACAGCGGCTAAGGTGATATCTCCGTGTAATAACGAGGTATTCGGAACGGGGAACAGAAAGCGATGAGCGTGACGCGTGTTGAAGAACGTGTCAGTTCAAATAGATGCGGATAAATGTTGGAACAAGTGTAAACTCTCGCTCACTCCCCAAGAATGTTCTCGAGGCCTCAAGCTGGTGTTGCAAAAGTCTATGTGCAATCACTGTCGTGGGCGAAGAATGAAGTTCAATGGCAATAGGAAGGCTCTCTTTATACGTTACCCAGTGATCGCGGTTTACATGTGCATATATTATGCATAAAACGCCAAATTCAATTACAGCATGCATAACTTTCGCTCCACTGCAAAATGGCAGCTAACGTTACCATTCCCTTGGAAGATTTGTCAATCCAATATTCAAAATGCCTGCTTTGCAGTACACAAATTGCGTTGCTACATAGGCGGTTCTTATCTACCTTCAGCAGATTCCTCACGCCACTCCGGGTTTTCTCTGCAGCAGGTACTTGATGTTGGAATGCTGAACGCCGGAAGTTTGACATTTCCGTTCAATTAGCGCCAGGGGCCGATAAGAAGAGTTTCTCAGAAATTTAAACTCCATTGAAGGACGATGCGCTGAAGGCGGATGATACGTACAGCCATCGGAACAGAGCAGAATGGAGACTATATTCCGAAAGTCACTCAGTCTACACATGACGTGAAGTTGTCATTTAGCCTATGCAAGCAATGATGTGTAATTATAATCAGTAGACAGAACAATACCGGCGATGAATGGTGCAAATGTTGAGAATCTATGCTACTTCTCACATTGTAAGGGCATCTGAACCAGATGGATGTAGAGTCCGTGAGAGCCGAAAGGGAATAATCTATCTGATCATATGTGACAGTTATCGAGGTTCAAGTACGTCGAGAACCGACTCCAAAACAACCTTGGGCTGCAGAATGGTCCTCTGCTCAACGGTTACGTCATCGTGAGCGTCCGAGGACTCATTTACTCGTAAACGCGTAGTACATCGTAGCCCCAACTCCGTTGTAGCAATAATGGCACCGCGCGAAGCAACGTAATCACCAAAAGCATCAGACATTTTGCTTGAATCGAATGATGCATTGGCATTGACAGAAATCACGTCGAAGCATGTGGACAGTATTTCCTCCCTGGTCACACGTGCTAGCCGTGTCACAGAGTTGGCTATGCGTCGTACTTGGTCGCCGAAACGGAGTCTGAGACCGTCTTTGGACGATGTTGCCCCGTTTTCGTAGCTGAGACAGCCGGCGACGGTGAAAATGTCGGATGACCACCGGAATATGGTGTCAGATAGGTCATTGATTGAAGATTCAGCCATGCGAGGGTATATAGTGTGTATGTGTCGATGAGTAAGTGCCCGCCATTTCGACGCCGTTGGCTGAGCCTCTGCAGTGAACAGTCAGTCATAATCGCGGGGGAAAACTACGCAAACGTGCCTGCCAGAGCTATATGAGAATAAATTCGAGAAATGACTGTATCGGATTTTGAAGGTAGACCCATGCAGAAGGAGGACAATGCGCGGGTGATACATGTGGCCACACATCCCTGTAATGCAAGCTGGACCAGAATAGGATCTTGCGAATGATCTCTATTAGAAAGTATCCGGGCAAGGTTTGTCCCAAGACGGGACGAGGTATCGTGCATGGCTTGTACAGACTTCGCTGAAGAAGAGCGAGAATCCTTGACGAAACTGCAGAGTTCTGTCGCAGAAGCCGCGAATTGCAGAATCTCAGAATTAATATCGCGAACAGCCTGAAGGACTTGTGCCCCAGACCAGCTATCCGACCTGGTCATATATAATTCAGTACTGCGAATTCGTGCGCGCTCTTCCTCCGAACCCGCAAGCAGAAGCGCCCGGTCCTGTTCTGCCGGTGTAGAGCTTTCATTCCTTAGCGGGCTGGCTGTCCTTCGCATGTCCAACGAATTATGTCTTACTAGGTCTCTAGGTGGTGAAGAAGTGTTGGTCTGAGGCCCAAGGTCGCTGCGCCGCCGTCCAGCGACCATACGATCTTTTTCTCTCTCGCACCTTGTTTTCTCGAGTTCGGCGTCTCTGGCCCTTAGCATCTCCCTCGTCTCTCTCAACGTCTTCTCCAACATCCGACACCGCTCCTCTAGTCTATCAACCTCCACTTGAGACTTCGCCAGCTCGCGCTTGGTAGCGTCGAATTCACGTCGCATGGAGAAGGGAGTGAGACCTGATAGAGAGCTTGTCGGTGAATGACACGCGGCATCCAACCTTTCAGACAGCGGAACACACTCTCGGGATCTGGACTCAGGAACGTCAGATCTTGTGAAAGAGGGTGAACTCGAGGCAGAAGATTCGGAAGGTTGAGCTACAGGAGACCAAGTAGGGCTATGGGATAAAATGAACTCTGTCGCGTTGTCGTATAGATTTCTGATGTTCAAGTTAGCGATGGAGAGCATGTCGAGGAACGACAAGACCAAACACCGCGATAATCGCGCCGATTTGGTGTCCCTTTTGAGCGAAAGCCGTGTGGTATTTCAATTGTTATTTGATAAAGATAGGTCAAATGACGTGGCGTCTCGAGAACGTGGCCGCCAGAAAAGCCGAGAAAGCCGAAAGTGAACGTGGTATTGGTGGTATTGGTGGCTACGAGGTGTCTGATGGCAGCTGCGGCACGCTGGCACTCAGGGTGGAGTAGTAGAGAAAAAAAAGAAAGAGTAAGCCACGCGCAGGGCACGTTGCCAGCGTGGTAGCCGGAAATTGGATATGAATGGTCGCGTACCAATCAAGCACCGCTCCACTTTTTCTCCTTCTCTTGTATACTTGTTACGCGTTTGTGGTCCGTGGCTTTGGCCGCCACAAAGCCCTTGTGAAAGGTCAACATGAAATCCGCGACCGAGAACCGCAAACCTTACAGTGGGCTCACACGGTCACTCGTCATTGCGATCGACGTTGGCACCACTTTCAGCGGTGTAAGCTGGTCATACTACATCATCGAAACCGTTGAATATCTTGTTTCACTAGGTGTCCTACGCAATCCTTGAACCAGGCGAAATCCCAAAAATCCATGGAGTCACTCGGTCGGTCCTATTCAAACCCGAGAAGCACCTTGTTCATTCCGACCTTTATTCTAGATTTCCTGGGCAAGAACATGTCGCTGGCAACTCAAAGATTCCTTCTGTCATATATTATGACAAACTTGGAAGGATAATGGCTGCCGGTGCAGAGGCAGACTCGTCCTCTATACTTGCTCAGGCGGAAGACGAGAACTGGATCAAGACCGACCTGTACGAGACTACATATTCAGTGTCGCACTCTCGTTTGATTAAATCTATTAGATTCAAATTACGATTACGACCACGAACGATGCAGCTCAACATGAACGGGATGCGGTTAGGCCCTCTTCCCCGGAAGAAGACTGCTGTACATGTATTTGGCGATTTTTTGGCATATCTATATCGATGTACCCGCGACTTCATCACGCATACCCACGGTAATGGCGCGCAGCTTTGGAATGCTGTCGAAAATAATATTCAATTCGTTCTCTCGCACCCTAATGGTTGGGAAGGTCCCCAACAAAGCAAGATGCGGAGAAGTGCCGTGTATGGCGGTTTGATACCAGAGACGAACGAGGGAAAGGCGAGGATAAGATTTGTGACAGAGGGTGAAGCGAGTCTTCATGCTTGTGTCCTGAATGGCCTCGCGGACGACGTTCTATCAGTATGGACCTTGATCATCTCTTCCAAAACCTTTGGTTCATTTGCCTGTAGAACCCTTCACAACATGGTTTCCTCATAGCTGATGCGGGTGGAGGCACACTTGATATTAGTGCGTACGCTATTCGCGGGACAGCCCCGCTTGTAATGGAGGAGATTGCTCCTCCAGATTGTAAGCATTGACATGCGCTCGAAAGGCTCAAGCTTATACTCTCATAGGTATTTTTGCTGGATCTGTATTTGTTAGTCGACGCGCTAGAGAATTTCTAGAGGGTACTGATATCCTATCGAACGTAAACTCATCTAACGCTTTTCCTTTTCCAGAGAAACTCAGGGATTCCAAATACGGAACGCCTGCAGCCTTAGACCATATTACTCAACGGTTTGACGAAACTACTAAACGACTTTTCCGTGACCGCAAGGACTTGCAATTCATACCTTTTGGATCGCCACTCGATAAAGATCTGGCAGTTGGTATCCGAGGAGGGCAATTGAAATTGACTGGGTACGTCTTGTGCGAAATCCAATCGTCCAAACCTAACTTTCCTTTAGCAACGAGGGTTTGTAAATACTCTTAGATCCTTTAGACCTTATGATTACATCTCTTCCTTCAGTTGCAAACCTCTTCGAACCTTCTGTTGACGGTGAGCGTGAAGCTACAGATGTACATAACTCACCAGTGACGTAATACTGAACCTCAGCTGCTGTGAATGCCATTAAGAAGCAAATAGAGGCATCAAACGGCATCATCAGGGTAAGGCCACTCATATATTTTCGTCATCCAGAGCTGACGACGTGTTCCCTAGTCCGTCTTTCTTGTTGGAGGATACGCCGCATCACCGTGGTTATTCAGGTAAGTTCTTTCGATGTATAGTAGTCTGCCACTATCTTATACCTTCACAGCCAACTGCAGGAGCGGCTAGCACCCTTCAATGTTACAGTCAGCCGGCCTGACACTCAGACGTATGTATATAGGCGGGACTGTTTATTTTCGAGTCTCATCATTATTTCCAGATCTAAGGCAGTTGCGGATGGCGCAGTTGGCTTTTATTGTGATCACCATGTTTCCGCTCGCATGTCCAAATTTATGTATGGTGTCGAGTTTCTTAGAGAGTTGGATCCAACAAATCCCGACCATGTTGCGCGGAAGGAAAGACTTTGCGAGTTACCATCAGGACCTAAGCTTTTGCCGGATGCCTTTGATTGTATATTGAACCGAGTGCGTACTTCCACTTTTTTGCGGGCACTGGCCTCTGACAATGTCTGTCAGGGCGTTAAAGTCAAAGAATCAACGGTCTTCACGAGAAAGTATTGTACCGAACTCACGAGTCTTTCTATGCTGTCTGTATTTGAGGTCGAAATCTGGTGTTATAGAGGGGGAAATGTGATCCCGAAATGGATCGACAGGCAGGCTGGTAAGCAGTGAAGTTTTTTATTGCTCTCTTGAAAGGCTGGACTCCATTCTAGACGAATTTTCCACTCTATGTGTTGTTCGTGCAGATCTATCACCTCTCAGTGGCAGCGCAGAGCCGAAAGCTGGGACAAACGGCAAGACCTACTGGACTATAGTATTCTCTGTCGAAATACACTTTGGTTTGACCGAATTCAAAGCTCGTATCAAATGGGTTGACGATGTAAGAATCTTTCCTCTTTTCACTCTGAATTGACCCATGAATGATTTTCATATACTTTCAGGGAAAAACGAAATAGTAGGTCTTCAAACCAAGTAATCTGTTATCTGCATTACTAAATCTCACGCGTAGTGGACCAGCGTCGATCATTTACAATGAACGTGGACACCGCGCTGAAGAAGAGGAACCTGACGCCTATCCTGAAGACGACGTCAATAATTCTTCCCCACCCAATGATAGATTCCGTTCAGAACCCGCATCTCGAGCACGTACCCCCATCGAACCTTTCTACCATCCAGCAGGTAGCGAAATCAGAGGGTTCGATCATCCCCCCGCCGCGCAACCTCCGACGGACGTTGTTTCAGTACATCGCACTCCTTCAACGTCGAAAGGACATATTTCGCCCCCACATACCGCAGCCGTGGACTCACCTCGTGACCTGCCACCCAGTATTGAACCTGAGAAGCCTTCGGAACCAGTAGTCCCACGTGAGCGCACGCCATCTTTGATACCGAATTCTCTGGTATCTACCAATTCTGCTGCCCCGCCAGACCTGTCGCGTAGTCTTGAACCTGAGGCGGTGGTCGACACAACGAGCCCACGGGACAAGAAGGGTAAAGGGAAGAAAAAGACCCCGACGACAACTCCCAAGCTCGAGGAGACATTACCGCCTGTCGTTGTTGAGTCCCCTCCCCCAGCCAAGACTCCGGTGGCAACACCCAAGATCGAGGAACTTGTGACACCAGCTGCGGAACGGACTTCTACACCTAAAACGCCCCAAGTGACGGAGATTTCATCGTCCTCGCTCTGGATGACGGATCCTGTGACCGTGTCAGACTCGGCTTCTACCGGTTTGTGGGGTTCCATTTCCCCGACAAAGGACAAATTGGAAGGAACGCCTAAAGTAGAGGAAGTTTCTGTCCTTGCTGGCTCCAAACGCTCTAGCTTTGGCTGGGGTTCTACCGTGCCCTCTGCGAAGGCAAAGGCCCTCAAATTACCTAACGAACCCGCTGAATCCAAGGCATCTCCTGTAGTAGGTGCAGGTACTTCACCACCCACGGCATCTGAGCCGGTCGTCGCAGCTGAAGCAGTTGCGCTTGCTGCTCCTGCGATATCATCTCCTGCCTTGACTGGTAAAGCGGCGAAGAAGGGTAAGAAGAAGGGTACATCGGCGACTACAACACCAGCAGCTAGAAGTATTGAGCCTTCGCCAGTTCAGGCCACCGACCCCCAGCCAGCTCCAGTGGTTGGAAGTCCCCCTGCGCCAGAAGCTACTAGCGAAACTAAAGATGAGCCTGCCCCTCTGTCCTCAGCCGAAGAACTTGCTGCTGCTACAGACAAGCCATCATCAAACAGTCTAACGCCAATCGGTCTTCCTGAGGTCACGCTCACGACAAAAACACCAGAACCCATACCTCTCGCTATCTCCGAAGAAGTCCAAGATTCTACTTCCTCACTCTTTGGTTCTAATGCATGGGCATCGTCAACCCCTGATACCTGGGGTACATCTGATAAACCGAAAACGCCCAAGTCGCGCCCCAAGACACCGGTGGCTGAGGCTATCAACACAGAGATCTTGTCAGCGACTCCAGCCGTTGACGCTTGCGAGAGTAAACCCGCGTCCGTTTGGGGTGCAGTGGCTAAAACTCCGTCTGCAGATTCATCCAAGTCAGCAGGCCTCGGGTGGGGTGCTTCAGCCATCAAAAAGAGTGGATGGGGTACAAGTGGCGTTATGACTCCGATATCTACAACCCCTGCCTGGGGTTCCCCCTTCGGCTCCGCTGCCAAATCTCCGTCTATCAAGTCTGGTTGGGGTAGCAAGATGAATACACCTGTTACTACGAAAGCCCCCAGTTCACCGTGGGGCGCGAAACCTTCAACCCCTCTAGAGAAGGAAGAACCAAAAGAAGAGTCCAAGGAGGAACCAAAAGAAGAGTCCAATGAAGAAACTAAGGAAGAATCCAAGGAGGAACTCAAAGA
>JABCKS010025099.1:0-14858 GCA_018851325.1 Termitomyces sp. DKA19 | reverse complement strand
AGGAGCATAAGGAGGAACACAAGGAGCATAAGGAAGAAATTCAAGAACCCAAATCGGCGGTTGACGCTGATCCTGTAGACACCACTAAGTCTCTGACTCCTGCGGCCGAGGCGACGACGATAGGCGACAAGATCCCTACACCGGAGCCTTCCGCCACAGACCCCCAAGCAGAGGCTACTACGGCTGCGGAGACAGGGACGGCGAAGGTTCCAAGTCCCAAACCCAACGAATCGGAGCTGAAAGATGACGTGCCGCAGCCTGCAGACAAACAGCCCCCACCTCTTCCATCATCAAAACCGGCCGAAACTCCGTTGGATCCAACCGCAGACACAACAGCTTCCCCTGAAGCTTCTCCTGACCCTGTCACCCCGGATGCAGAGGAAAACGAAGAGAAAAAGGAAGAAAAAGAGGAAGAAAAGCAAAAAGCAAATGGTGGGGAAGGAGGAGGGGCAAAGAAAGGTGGGGCAAAAAAGAAGAAAAAGAAGAAATAGAAAGGCTTCTTCTTACTTTCTTGTTTTTCATTCTCAATTTCTTGACTAATTCATGCTGATACGACGTTACGATCTGAGCGAGAACATTTTACATAAAATAGTACTCTGGTATTTCTTAAAATCGTCGAAGATTCAGAAAATGTCGAAGTGATCATTTTTCTAATACTTTCCTTTATTACTCAGCCTGTGTATGTATCGCTGTGTTAGGACTTGGATTGTTCGCATTAGCAACAGGTCGTAGGTTAAAACGGATATGACTGCAGCCTGGAATAACTGCGGTGTACATCGTCCACCTCAACACGCTAGCGACTGAAACCTGATCGTCATCCTCATCCAACTCGTGAATATACGTAGCATATAGAGTAGAGTTCAGCACAATGTCAATCTAATCTGTGTGACTGAGACCTACGGAGCTTGCATGACTTCACTCAAATCTTAGCAATATGATATTTGATGTATATACGACGACCAAACCATAACGGACAAAAGGCTCTCAAATATAAAACAATTTTTGCTATGATCATGCCCTCTCTCTGAATTTGTTCAAAAAGACCAAGTACCTCGCCGTCTGGGACGACCTGTAAGCTGCTGGATGACGAAACAATCACGTGTAAGGACCGGACTTTGCCGATAGAAACTTTGCCATGCAAACGTGGGCCGAAAGTTGTAAGCAAACCACTACATCCTCGCCTAACGCTGAATACCCATTATTGAGTCTTGCAGAGCACCTCCCACAATTTCGCCTACCCACTCCCCAAATAAAACACACCGTATCTTCTGTCCAGGCAGAGGATTCATGCTTCGACCTCCAATTGCTATACCAAAGCACAAAATACCTTTCTATTCACCCGTTAGTTTTGTGAGTCACTACTGCAGTCGTTGTACGGCAATCAATTCTCACATCATCTTCTCTCGAAGCGTTGAAAACCTTCCTGCCCAGCATGGCTTCTGGAGTTGTAAACATCCGTCGCGATGTCGATGATAAATTTTACCGCTACCGGTATGTTTACGCAATGTTCGTTCGCGACTCTAAACGACTCAGTATCTCTAATAGCATGCCTGTCCTCTTAACAAAGATTGAGGGCAAAGGAAATGGCATCAAGACAGTTATTCCCAACATGTCTGATGTTGCCAGGGCCCTCAGTCGCCCTCCGACATATACTACCAAGTTCTTCGGTTGCGAACTCGGAGCTCAGACATCCTTCGACGAGAAAAATGATCGTTATATCGTCAATGGTGCCCACAATGCCGAACGTCTTCGCGAACTACTCGACGGCTTCATCGACAAATTCGTTCTCTGCAGGTCGTGCAAGAACCCAGAGACTGAGCTAATCATTCTTAAGAATGGCAGGAACGAGAACATAATTCGAGATTGCAAGGCCTGTGGAGAACGAACTGACATTGACATGCGACACAAGCTCACCACGTTCATCTTGAAAAACCCTCCTGTTAAGATCAAAAAGGGAAGAAACAAGAATACAGGTGATGCTGCCGGTGGCGTCGGTGGTGGCGGCGGGGGAAATGATGATGATGATGGGCAGAATGCCAACGGTGCCGAAAGTGACGATGAGCTGACGAAGAAAATCAAGGCTGAGGCTGCAGAATTAAACGATGACGCGGCCCTGGCCAATGAGGACTGGTCTGCAGATACGTCGCCTGAGGCTGTCAAGCAACGCGTCAAGGCCCTTGAAGGCGCCATGGGTTCGGTCGGCTTAGGTGGCGATGATGAAGGTAGCGATGACGATGCCAACAGTCCATATGCCATCCTTGGAAGATGGGTTGAAGATAGCAGAGATACTCAAGAAGACCCGAAGGCGTTCTCTCTTTCAATCTACAAGAAAGCGGAGGAATTGGGTATTGAGAAGAAGCACAGGACCGTTCTAGTCCTTGTTCAAGCGTTGTTCAGCGAGACCATTATCGATGAGTTAAGCAAGTATGGACCTCTTCTTGTCAAGGTGTGCATCATATTCATTTCGATTTTTATTCTTATTTGATGTTCTGGGTATCTTAGATGGTGACGACTGAGAAGCACCAGAAGGCTCTCCTGGGCGGGCTCGAACGTTTCATTGGAATTTTACACCAGGACCTCGTACCTGTGATCCCAAAAATTTTGATGGCCCTCTATCAGATGGACATCCTTGATGAGGAAGTAGTCGTTCAATGGGGTACTCATGTCAGTAAGAAGTATGTTGACAAAGAAACCAGCAAGAAAGTTCGCAAAGCCAGCGAGCCCTTTTTGAAAGTGAGTGTCAAAGCTTGTCAGCTGGAAGGCGTCGACTCAATAGGTATCATAGTGGCTTGAGGAAGCAGAGGACGAAGACGACGAGGACGAGGAATGATCCAATGACTGGACCATATCTTGCATGTACACGTGGTTGTCTCTATCTCCGTGAATCCTGTGATATATATTCCTGTAATTTCCATCCAGCCTATGAATGTATCATCTTTGTCCTGTGAGTTGATTGAATTAGTGGCTTTTTCATCAGCCTCGACGCTCATTCTGCTCGTCTCGTGATGCCTTGTCCATTCAAAGCTTCCCTCGTGGTTGTCCTCGTTTTCCGCACATGCACCTCACTCTATCTTCTATACAATTTAATTGAAATTACCAGACTTACACACGAAGACGAGGCAGTTCTGGACGTGGAGTTCGCGGATTTACAAAGACGACAGTGAGTTGCTCCGGCGACCACCTTCGGATTTCATCATGGACGTTTATATGAGTGTCACGGGTGATAAACAGAACTTCGTCCCCGCCCGCCCTCACAGGCGGGCATTTGTCGCTCACCAAACACAAAGCATCTCCCGTGATCTATTGGGTTCCTACCAGGGGAGCATGGTCTAAAACGGCGCTTGGAAACGCCGACTCATTCATTCTCCGCGTATGCGGGGGGGGTGCTGCATTCCATGGCTCTCCCACCGTACCGTGTAACATAGGCGTAGCGCCTCAGTCACGATAGTGGATTTAAAAAAAAAAAAAAAAAAAAAAAAAAGAACTTCAACAGGCAGAGTCGAAGTAACTGCCAATGTACCGTTTTCCTACGGTCTTCAGCTTTTAGAAAGTGGTGGATGATTTGGGCCTTTATCGACACGAATATCGACCATTTGACGAGCTGTTACCGACGCTGAAACGATCCGGATGAAAAGAATGTCGATCTGGTCATTTTAGGAATATGCGAAGTCGAGTACATAAATATCCGATCTTAATGTGCTATTTCATTCACATCACCCTAGTCTTCGCAAAGGTGAAAGCTTGGCTAAGGACCTGTTGTCAATATGAGACGAGAGGCCTCAGAGTCACAAGTTCACATTAGTTTGCATCGTTCATAATGTCACGGCAAGTTGGCACCAAGCGTAAGTTTGATCGCTTTGATAGGACACTTCATGGCATTCCGCAATCACGGAATGGGCCCGATGTCGTGCAATACGATTAGTTGCGATAGTTGGACAGCGAATTCCTCGATCCATAGGGCTCAACACATCAGTGCTGATATTTTTTTGACAGTGTGGCGCAATCGTTCCGTGAATTATTCTTTCCGATAGCTCCGATCCAGCCATCTCGTCAGCAGGATACGAATATATCCCGATTGATGTACATATACCTATCCTTCCTTTGCGTGATCTTCCAGAACGACCGGTATTACGACCTCTTTCTAGAGCAGCCATTCAACGAAGCTTCTCTACAGACCGTCGTGACTATAAAAACGTCGTCCGCGATCTGAGTTATTCCTCATACGGTCTGTCAATTTCCTCCTTCTATCGTGAGTTTTGTTTCGAATATTGACATCTATTTAGAAAATGCTCGTGCCATAGATCCCTTCATCATCGCGAGTCGTTTGTCGCTGACAATAGCCTTTCAATCCCTCTGTTCCAACTGTTCATATTGGGTTCTGGCAACCTCGAGGTTCCTGTTGAACTGACAAATGTAGTACAGGTTAGGTCAGATTTGACTTATCAAGACCAGTCATTCTTATCCAAGTGCGAGTCATGACAATGAATAGAATATCACGATCTCATGAGCTAGATGAACATTTGTATAGCAGCTTTCGCAGAAGAGGGACAATATATTCATTACCAACCAAGCTCAACATTCGCGATGGCCCTGTAGTGCTCTGCATGTTCAGGATGATGGTACGATGTAGGTTTTTTCACCTACATATCCGGTCTGACTCGATGGAGTTCTTCTAGGTTCCAATCCTTGTAACTCATCGCACACGGCATGCGTATGCGCATGCAGACGACAATAGAGTGACAGTAACTCGGCCAGTGGCGATGCGAGAGGTGGCGTTTTCAAAGGCGCTTCGTCTCGTTGACGCATCGTTCTTCTTGGATGCACTCATGCCCCATATGAATACACTTACGATGGGGTCGAATCAACACTTGGAATATGCTGTTGAGCCAATGTTACATCGTGGTTGGCGACGTACAAGAAAAGAATCCGACGATTTCAAAATTGGAATTCGGAAACGGAATGTTGACTTTGCATACAGACTTATTCACGACTTATAATATGCAGTGATAGATATCTCTGGTATAAGTTCAAAGAGTCGTATCGTTTGTTCATGTTATGGCATTATCGGATTCGGAACGCGGCGACATTCAACTAGCACTTGGCTAGCCACGATCGCAGTTCATCTCCAATAAAGGCTTGAAGTGATCGGTAACAACCATGGCAGATGTTGTAGACTCTATGCTTGACCTTATGAGAAGACTACCTCCAACTAGAACCGAGGAGAATGTGTCTGCGCTCATTAGGCTCGCTCCAGATTACGCCGACGACCTCTTGGGCAGTGTTGATCAGCCCCTTCAAGTAAAGACGGATCGTGCTACTGGAAGAGAATATCTTGCATGTGACTACAATCGTGATGGGGATAGCTACAGGTACGCGCTCTGCAGACAACTTAGAAAACAAAGGAAGCATGTCCTCAACACTAGTCATTTTAGGTCGCCTTGGTCAAATGACTATGATCCTCCCCTAGAAGACGGGACTGTACCTACTTCGAAACTTCGTAAACTAGAAATAGCAGCGAACGAAGCATTTGACACCTATAGGGAAATGTATGCGTATCCCTTGTCAGGTTGCTGGGGAAGAGTTTATCTTGCCATCTAACAGGTATTACGAAGGGGGAGTGTCGTCCGTATATTTATGGGATCTTGAAGATGGTGGTTTTGCCGGGGTTGTTTTGTTCAAGAAGAGTGCGTCTTGTAGAACCACGATTAGATTATGGTTGAAACTCATCTGTGTGCATCCACAGCTATGACTTCAGCCACGCCTTATGAACCTACCGGCTCATGGGATTCAATACATGTCTTCGAGACCGCTGAACGAGGCCGGCAGGCTCACTACAAGCTTACATCGACCATCTTGCTTCAGCTTGTCACTCGGAGAGGAACCGATGAGTCTGCGATAGCAGAGAAGTTGGAGATTAAGGGAGACTCGAAGAACCCAGAAGGGTGGAAACGAGATGGAGAGGTAAGCCTGAGTGGTAGTATGACGCGACAAGTAAGTCCATATCAGTCTAAAGAGCATCGATCTCATTCTTTCAGACTGAGCAAGATTGGCCATTACAAGATAGCATGTCGCACATCACAAATACTGGAAAGATGATAGAAGATATGGAGATCAAAATGCGAAATATGCTACAAGAGGTAAGTTCACGAATATACTTTTGACCACCGGAGCAAGCTCGATGCAATCAATTGATTAAACAACTACTGATATCATGTTTGTCTTTTGTAGGTCTATTTTGGGAAGACTCGTGATATCGTATATGATCTGCGTAGCATCGACGACCTTGAAAAAGCGCAACGACAAAGAGATCTTCAGAGGGAGCTGGCTGGACTCATCAAACGGTGACTCAGAAGAGGACTCTAGTACGGCCACATGTATTTCTATGAATGTTTCCAGGCTCCAAGATCATAGTGATTAACGCCCAGCCACTGTCGCGCCTGATCAAAAATCAAAACAGTACTCGTAGTTTGGGGACTGCGGTCAGCGAGATGTCAAAGACATGTAGTCATCTGTCTACAGTTCTGAGTCTTGACGGCGACATATAGCCGGATTGATCATTGTCACTTCACCATGATTTGCGATGTGATGGCCCAGGAATGCCCCGAGCAACAATCTTGTAACTGAAGCGCCAATGCTGGTTCTAAAGAAACTACGAAACGTGGTTTGATGAAGATAAAGCCTAATCATCGTCTTGAAGCAATTATAGCATCAGCAATTGGATTCGCGTGGATTGTTATCTGAAGAAGGAGAGGAAGTCATCAGTACAACGTAAACGTGAATATTTGTGTCGCACATGGGTTAATTTGATCTCCGTAAGGGGTCGGTTCTTATTCGTTACAGGTACTTTTTCCATAGCATCAAGAGTTGAGTCTGCACCATCGATTACTTTGCCAAAAATTGTATATTTCCCGTCGAGATGAGGTTGTTTTGAGTATGCAATAAAGAACTGTGATTTATTAGTGTCTGGTCCGGAGTTCGCCATTGCCACAACGCCTCGGGCATTGAACTAATCGAAAAATTTTGAGATGCATCAACATGACGTGATGATGGGCTCACTTACTTTCAGAGTCGACCGAATTTCGTCTGAGAAAGGTTTGCCCCAAACACTTTGCCCACCCTTGCCCTGGCCGGTAGGATCTCCAGTTTGGATCATGAAACCTTTGATGTTGCGATGAAATATACACCCATCATAATAGTTTGAGGCGCAGAGTGCAAGAAAGTTCTGCACTGCTCTGAGAAAGAGTCAAGGGATCCAGGAAAACGAGTGGTACCTCTGCGGCCTTCGGCACTGCCTCACAGAAGATTTCAATCTACGAATGTCAGCTGCTGTCAATCAGAATTCTCAAATGCGTTACCTTCAATTCGCCATGAGTGGTATGGAGTGTCACAGACTGCAAAATTGATTAGTACATATACACGTGGGAGCACAAGATGGAGGGAGACAAGCATACCATTTGTTGTGACGGTTGTGACGGTTTGTGATCGATATTTGCTCAATTACTGCTCTTCTAAGGCAGCCCTGATTGATTCGAATTCCTCCAATCACTCTCACCACGACATGCGTACGCCGTCACTATACAGCCAAGATGATCCTCTCGCCACAGCATTGCGTCCTTCGAGCACAGAGACTGACGTAGAGCGTCGTGCACGTCTCATTGCAGAGGCTGAGGCAAGGCGAGTTTCTGAGCAAATTGATGAGGAGCTCCGGCAGGAACGCGAGAGGATAAAGCGAAATAAGGGCGACGTCAAGGTCTCCTCCTGTCGTCTTTTTCGACGCATATACTGACACTTCTCCAGCTGCTCCTCCTCGGTCAAGCAGAGAGCGGCAAGTCGACCCTTCAAAAGCAATTTCAACTCATGTACAAGCCCAGTACTATTGATCAAGAACGAGTATCCTGGAAAACTGTGATCTACTTTAACGTTGTCCACTCCTTAAAACATATTCTCGCGACTCTTGAGGCCTGGGACGATACTCTAGATGACGAATTGCTCGAGGATTCCACCTCTGTCGTCCCTAGTAGGCTCCGTACTAATGACAACGTGCAACAACCCTCACCCTCGGTATCTCTCATGAGTGCGTCTACTGCACTATCCGGTCTTTCAGCTTCGCCGGCTAGTACTGTCAACTCAACTCGCCAAACAAATGTTGCGAGGGAGCAAATTGGCAATTTGAGGCGTAGGCTTACTTCCCTTATTGCTACGGATGCTCCTCTCGCGGATAGGCTGAGTGGTGGCCTCAGTTTCTCTGGATCGGGGAAAGGAGGTGTCTATGTGCGCAGCGGATGGCAGGCCCGAACAATTGAGAATGCACTTGGGAGACTCAGACCAAGTCACGAAGTCGACCACAAAAAAAGAGGCGAAACTTACTATGACCCTGGCCAGGATGTCCTTGTTCAGGACGTCGGCCGTATGCTCTCTAATGCCAAAGATGATATTAGAGAACTTTGGGGTCACCCGACTGTGAAGGGCTTGATTGCACGACGGAAACTAAAATTGGATGAATGGTCCGAATTGTAAGCTCCGCAGTTGCAAAATGAACTTCGCTGACGGCATGATTGCAGCTTCTTGAGACACATATCGCGTGTGGCTGCTCCCGATTACATTCCTACCACTGGTTAGTCGATACCGCTCTATCCCTCCGCATACATTGATATGTCGCTCCAAGATGACATCCTTCATGCGCGTATACAGACCATGGGAGTGGCTGAACATATTTTTGAGGTGAACATACACGGTAAATCTGTCTCTTGGCACTTGTTCGACGTTGGTGGTGCGCGTGGACAGCGTCACTCGTGGGTCCCGTATTTCGACGATGCCAATGCAATCATCTTTGTCGCGCCGGTCAGCGCTTTCGATCAGGTGAGGAATTATCCATGGCCCTTGCTGGCTCCTACCTCCATTATTAACATGTATATTTTTTCTCTTAGTACTTGGAAGAGGACCCTAGGACAAACCGAATTGATGATTCTTTGCAATTGTTCACCCAGATTTGCTCCAATTCGCTGCTCAAGAGCGTCCACCTGGTCTTGTTCCTTAGTAAGCAAGACTGATCGACGAGAATTACTTGCTACTGATAGGTTCTTTCTATTTAGACAAGACGGATCTCTTGAAAGCCAAAATAGATGCAGGCCAGAAGGTCCGAAAATAGTGGGTCATCTTGGTGCTGGTATAACCTTTCAACAACTTATGTGCTCAACAGCATCACGTCCTTTGGGGAACGCTCGAACGATTATGAAACGGTCGTGCAATACTTCCGTGCACACTTCCTTCAGGTTCATCGACGTAACAACGAGAACCGCCGAGTGCTCTATACCCACTTCACAAGTGTCGTTGTAAGTTTGACTCTTTAAATCTCGACACTGTTGGAATGGATAAAAATAATATGTGATCAGGATACAAAAGCCACCCAACGCATCATTGGAAATGGTCAGTCCCATGGTTCCTATGACATTCGACGATGACGGACTGATGATTCGTATTAAAGTCCGTGATTCCATATTCAGAGGATATCTGCAATCCGCTGCACTCGTCTGAAATGATCTTGCTATCCGGTCCTCACTTCCTTATACCTCGGACTCGTAAAAAAAATTACGACAAAGATTCTTCTCTGGCTGTGATCCCCTTGTGTCATACCTTATTCTCATGGTGCATTGCCTAATTCGATGATGTTCTCTACTCCAACTGTCGTTCCTAATCATCCACGCGTTTTCTGCTGCGCTTGCCTCTGTTCACCAGTACCTTGTTTCATCATACCCACTCGACATGACCATATGTATTAATTCACGCGCACCTTACGTCAATTTTTAGTTGTTTCTTGGGCCTGAGCCGAGTGACACATTAGCATCTTGCTCTACTCTCCCTCTCATTTGTAAATTGTTGTTAAACTGCCGAATTGTATTGTTGTTACTTTTAATAGTATAAATGGTGTATTGATCAAAGCCCTGGTCCCGTCGGAAGCTATGTCATTGTCAAGTCAGGTATCCTAGGGATGCCCCACTGGAATGAAAACAAAGGCATCAGTCGAAAGTATGCAGTCTATATTGAGCACCGAAAGATCAGAGATGGAGAATTGATTAAATATAGAATCCAATATCAAGCGCCTAGCAGCTGCCGACCAAGAAGGAAGTAGTTGTTCGTACATTCAAGTTTGAGTTTGTGAAAGGTACATAGCAGTTCGCCTGGACCATACATGCCGATGCCGATGGTTCGAAGAAAGAACAGTGAATCCAAAGCTTATCGATTATCGCCGAGGCTTGGTAACAGTATGGTTCAACAGTCAGCAAAGGATACTTGGAGTATCACATTCACGGCTTTTCTTGGGTAAGAAAAGTGAAATGGTAATCCAATGTATATACACGAAGTTGAGATTTCAGAACGTGATTCATGAGTGCGGAACGACTGCCCAATTCGTCCGTAGCCAAGCCATGATACTTGTATCCACCAACACGTCACTAGAACTGCTACTACAGTTTCGAATGTGTTTGGAAGCCATGCTGCGCTACGGTAAGACGGTAAGAGCGAAACATGAAACTCAACAGGCGCCTGGTAACAGGTCAAGGAAGGAATTCAAATGAACAACGGATATAATTTTGGAAGCAATTATCGCAAGTATGAAGTTGATCACTTGTCTCGACAAATCGCATCGACGTCAAGTAGGATAGATTTCATCGTACGACGTCAATGTCTCCATCGAGGTGCTTCGTACGTGGCGTTTCTAGAGCCCGTGGTAAGAGCCGGAGGCAATAGATATGACTTGATATTGTAGTAAGCGCACTACCACATTGAAACGCTTCGAGTGATTGACAGATGTCTAGAGATTGTCCACGCGAACCGGACGTCAATACATTGAACAACAAGGATCATGCAAGGAGCGGGATGGTCGGAGCACGTCAAAGTAAATGCGAGTAACAACAACGACGACGAACTCGTAACATTAGCCGACGAACACCTATACCCTCGCAGAGCGGTATTTTCGAGGAGCCGGAGGCTGTTTTCATCAGGTGAGGGAGAAGTCTAGACCCAACTTACAGTGAACGCGTGTTTGTGGCGTATGGAAACCACGGGTCCCTGGGAGGAACAACAAGAGTCCGTTGGAGAAGGAGATCCAAGGCCCAGAAACTGTCGGTCTGGTTCTCCCAGATAAAAACCAACATATGGTCGGTGACCTATGTCATTAAGTACTCAAATCCACATATAGGTATACCAAACGCAGCATATTGTGTCCGAGCGTATGGTGGCAACCGGCCGGAGTGCGTGAGGTCTCGAGCATTTTACGAATCAAGATCAAAGTAGGACATGCTCCTCAGAACCATCATAGACGTACGCGGTCGAGAACAATAGAGTTTACTGAGAGCGGAAGTGATTTTACCGACCCTGTTCGGGCGCCTGAGTTTCGCATGCCTCGATCCTTGGTGAAAGACAAAGCCCCGACTACCTTGAGATTTAGGACAGGTGGTAAGATGCGGTTTTCGGACTTTTATAATCATAATAGTGGCCACCGCGATCAGAGCTTATGAACTCGCTCGGCGGAAGAAGCACAAAGAGAGATAACATCGGTTACTTGTTCTCGTCCACGCGTTGCGCAGGTCATGAGGAGCACGGGGATAGCCGCCTGATCCAGGGATCAACGATTGACCGTTGGCGCAGTAGTCTACCTTGTGGGCCCCTCCATTTACATGTACTTATGACAGATCACGGCCGCTTGGCCAGGCACACAAACCGCCGCACGGGAGCAATGCAGCTATGAGGCGATTTTGGGATATAAAGTAAAATGAAAGTGGACGCTATATCATGATGTACTACCAGGACGAAAAAATAGGAGAAAGGTTCCTAAACGGAAGTGTCTTGGCAGAGGCGATCACTCCGGATTTGGAAGGATGGGATTCACATGCGGATGCTTACTCTTTCCCCGGACCATCACTGTCGAGCGCAATGGACTCGATGTCGCCCGCGTCGTTGGCCTCGTTCTCCTCGTTCCTCACCCCGACCGAGTCTCATGCATTCTCGCTCCCCTCTCACGTCAACGGGCCCTCTACCATCGACGACTGGATCGATGTCGGCCTCCCAAAGGACAAGCAGGCTCTCGCGAAGGCGACCAAGGATCTTTTGTCGTTGGACACCAACTTTGTTGCCCATGGCGACCACCTCTTCAGCTATCTATCCAACCCCTCACCATCACATTATCCCAATGGTGTCCTTTCTCATCCGCCTCACTCAGACTTATCACGCACACCGACCCCGACATCGATATCTCCTTTTCCGCTTCACCCGCAATCATCCGGAAGACAGACAAGCAGAGCGCGACCGTCACATCCACGTCCCTATCCAACGTCGCCTGCGATCAAACAATGCCGGCCTTCACGGTCTAACGGATCCGCCAGCCCGCCTCTAAAGCCTCCACAGCCTTCATCAAAGCCTCCTTTACTCACTGCATCACAAAAGAAGGCCAATCATATACAATCGGAGCAGAAGCGTCGCGCAAATATCCGCCGTGGATATGAGGCTCTATGTGAATGTGTGCCTGCTCTCCGGGAAGCCATTCGAGAGGAGGAAGAGGTTCTGGCTGCTACTCATGAGAACAGCACGAATAAGTCTTCCAACTCCGCTGGAAAACGCAAGGCAAAGTCTTTGAAGGGCAGGGATGGGGAAGAGAAGATTGACGGTCGAGCTGGTCCACGAAGTGAGAATGTGGTTCTTTCAAAGAGTAAGTATCGTCCTCGCCACCGGCAGCCATCTTATTTATCACCCTTTAAACTCGCTTCTCTTCTCTAGCTATAGACTATATTAACGAGCTCATCGATGACCGACGTGCGCTACTTGCCCGTCTCCATCGGGCAAGAAGTAGTCTACCACCTGGGCATCCAGTTCTAATACCATTAAGACATCAGCGAAGTTCAGGGGATGAGACAGGAGAGGGTTTTGATCAGGATTCGACGCCCCTATGGGAGCGCGAGTGGAAAGGCGGACATGGATCGTTAGGCAACACTTGCGGGGACGACGACGACAGCTCATGAACGCGTCAATGGCGTGCAATTTTGTCCCCCGCTGCACGTCATTATCCACCAGACCTTAGTCGGTTTGCTCGTTTCACGTTTTCGACCCTTTTCGTCGGTTCATGAACGCCAAAATCTGAAGACACGCATCACATGCTCTGGGACTTGCACACAGCGCAAGCTCTTGTCATGACATTCATCCTGTATTTCTACAATCATATCTACAAGCCATCCTTCATCCCTCTTTTGTCCTACTTGGACGTGTTATCTTTATCTGCATTCCGAATTCTGTCTGTTTTTAATTTGTTTCGAATATTTATAAGACTTTCAAGGAACAATACATACCATGCTCATTAAGAGCGCGTGGACTTAATATTGATAGTACTTTTTTGAATACGAATGGGTTATCGGTTAACCGGGACCTCCCGGAACTCGGCTTCTTCAATACCCGGGATCAGCCGCATTGAATGTTTAGCCAATAGCCGCGCTCCCGGACCATTGCGATTTCGGACTCCAAACACTTCTTCACCTCATGTTGGTCTCCAAATCAACTGTGGCGCAATTTTTGCCCTTGGTGAAGAGAGGAACAAATCGCGCCTTTCCGATAACTGTAGCTCCCTAGTTCCAAACGTAAGCCGGCGTCGCAATTCTGCGGTTCATTTTGATCGGTGAATTGCCTCCTTTCGCATAATTCTCTCCTCTTTTTCTCACTCAGCGACTATGGTCCAAACATGGTCAATACAATGGATTTCGTACCCCGCATAGCGCGACGCTATTCCAATATTTTGGTATTCCGAACGGATCTCGACGGACCGAGCCATTTTTTCTTCTGATTTGAACAAACAGGTCTTGAGCTTAGTCTTTGATCGGCGACCTCGAGCCCGTTTTACAATAGCAATTGTCTCCTTGCTCCAAAAACGACTGCATACCGGCCTTTCACATCCACACCCCAGTAAACAGATATCTATGCGTTGTCGGACATACAGTCATCCAGAAAGTCACCGACAGCTCTGTCGGGGCTTGTTTTGACATAATCCAAAGTATCCATGTAATCGCCGACTCAGTGTTCTTACCGGGTGACAGAATTTGTGCTACTGAGTTCCAACAAGCCGTTGTCACCGTAGACGTCCTTCATGTGGCGCTCGCCGCTGTCCCTGCGTCCTCTGTGAAAGCGCACGAAGACGAGACTAGGTGTTTCAGGGTGTTCCCGCTGACCAAGAATGTAGGTATTTCAAGGTCGCCCTTAGGATCGTTTTTTTTTATCGTTGGTCGATTCAATTTGTATGTATGCGAGAGGACAAAATTGGATATAAGGCTTACGCCCAGGTGTAGTAGGAAAGCTTTGAAGAGACACAGATTGGGAACGTAGCGAAGGAAGCGCAAGGTGGGATGCAGGGTGGGTATTTCGTGAGTAGTAAGCCCGGAATAAGAGGAGGAATAGGTTGACCTTTCCCTTGGGAACGAGCCCTACACACGTGTAAAAATGAACTTCCTCACGGAAACAAGTATGCAGGGTCCCTGTATCGAGCTAAGGTATTTCGAGCGAGGAGGCGGCCTTGCTGTCGGTCTCTTCTGTCAATGCGACTCGAAAAAGTGTATCTGTTCCAAAGAAAATTTTATAATGTACGCTGTGGGTTCAATGTCCAGCGTATCGTGATTTTCGGACTTTGAAACTACCACATCGACTCTGATCCTTGGATTCAGTCCAGGCAACAGACCAAATAGGTCTGTCTCGGATCAGATACTATTAATTAGTTACAGTGATGTACTTGTACCGAGTAATACATACAATAATGCGTGGTCTATCACGGATTCCGTCCAAATATCACGACAAGAAACAAAAAGTCCTGGTCACAAGACACAAAA
>JABCKS010025098.1:1729-27022 GCA_018851325.1 Termitomyces sp. DKA19 | reverse complement strand
CAAACATATTTTTGACAAGGTTGCTGAGCTCACATATAGTTCTATTTAGTGCATTGAAGTCATTGGCTGATAATGTAGATGAAGAGTCCATGGTTGGGGCAGCTAGAGCAGACAAAGATGCAGGTAAAGGTGTAGTTCTTGGAAAACAGCCATTGAAAGTACAAGGGGAAAATGCAGAAGGGTTTTCTAAGAGAGTGCTTATGCACTGTGTATGTGAGAGATAGATTAGATTCTTATGCAATGCAAATGATATAATCTACATAATGATTACAAGTCTAAATGACAATCTGCAAGTATAATGTGAGATGATGTAGGTAATAGTATGGAATATATATCTGCAAGCACTGTGAGACAATGAGTTACACTGGCTGTGTTTGCAGATTTATAAGTGAATTGAGACAATAGAAAGAGTACATAGCAGGTAGCCACTGGCCAAAGCATTGGAGAGATAAAGAGTTTAATAGGATAAAGAGATGAATGGGGTAAAGAGATGAATGGAGGATCAAGAAATAAAGAGGAATGGATATGTAAAGAGGTAAGATGAGATTGGTGGTGATCCTGATGCCCAAATTAACCCTGGGCAACTCACACCTCAGTGAGCACTTGCCTCATCTCATGATGTTCTCCAGAGGTGGATTCTCAAACATCTTCTTGTGTGTTGTATTCCATTCATAATTTCCAATCCCTTCTACCAAGCTGAAGTGGTGCTCAATTTGTGACTGCCCATCCACCTCCTTCAGGTGTGGGTGTATCCAACGACAGTGGAACAGTATGTCATTTCTAGGACTGACTTGTTTCTGTGTCATCATGAGTATGTAGTAGGTCCGAGTGTACCCTGGTCTATCTGAGAATGGGTGAGTCCTTCTCATCATATTGAGAGCTGTAGGTTTGAGTGCAAACTACGTCATTGATTGGTACGTATGAATTATACAAAGTCAAGCTGGTATGAGCAAGTCATCTACCTTTGATGTAGGAATTGATGGAGAGTTCGAACTCGTTGTCGGGACGTCTTTTTCATCGCATGTAGTCGGTTCATTGATTACTCCTCAATGATTGCAAGAATTGCTATGGGGAAAGGACCAGTCGGCTTGACCAACCCAGACGTAAATCACTTGATCCTTGGACTCTGAGGGGTTCCAGGACGTTTTCAATGATATCACCATGGGCGGAAATCAGGGATGCGGTAGGTTTCTTTGGACGTCAGTGATGGTTGCAAAGCTGACTCATTTATTAGGAAGGAACGCCCAGCTTTACTTTGTAAGTGCATTCATTGCCTTCTCGCATACTTGCGCTACGAGTATCCACGAATCTCTGGTTGATATCCTGTCGCTGGCATGTCCTACGACGCATTCAAGTACTTCTCAAAAAAGCTGACCATCACCCAAGGTCTCTGAACACTGAACCTCGAGATATTGATGCCGCTCTTCCTCTCGTTAACTTAAACCTAAAGGGGTAGACTTGATGTAAATTTAGTGAAATTGAAATAAATCATGGAACCCAAGCGTGTCTGTTACGTGATGTAAGGGGTTGCATCCATAGATAGATATACCACATAGAATGTGGTCATTTTCTTGAGGCTGAGGTGGATCGCTCCAGGACGTCTGAGAACATAGCATCAACATCATCTTCCGTAACGCAACTGCCTCGGCGCCTCCGAAGGCAAATTCTTTTCTCGACCTTCAACGCGAAGGGAGGAGGTTTGATCAAAGGCATAATCGCTCTGACATGATGATTGTCTGGGCATAGCTTCTTGCGTGCGAGTTACAATATCAGAGTTTCCAGCACCTCAAGCTTCGAAAGGTTCTCAATCAAGCTGGTAAAAATAATATATTCTGAAAGGCTAGTAGACGGTCCGCAAGCCTAATGATGTCTTACCTCTCTAATAAGCGATAGCTGAATGTATGCTGTCGTTTTGAGATTGAAAATAGCTTTTGCTAGGTCGAGCTTGAGATGGTTTTGTTGCCGATGGATCCTCGACTATGCCGGTGCAGTAACTAAAATAGAGAGTGCCATGAGTTTCGGGCCGTTTTCCTGCCCCAACTGTCGATCGTCAACCATACTTGCATCGGAGATCGTGTCTCAGTGAGACCAGGGTAGATGCATGCGCATCGATCTTTGTGAGATGAGATGACGTCGCATCTGCAAAGATTCCCACACACTATCTACGACTAACTTTGAGAAAACCAGACCCCTGAAACCGTGCACGGTCGGCCTCCTATTCCAGCCAGGATTTGAACTTTGTACGTTAGACCCCTGCCACCGCCACCTCTTTTATCCTGGCTATTCCGGGTTATTACTGACTGATACCCGAATGTTTCCTACCTCATTTTGTATGAGCAACCGCAGTTATTTTTGTCGACTCTAAACAGTTTCTTTCCATTTACGGATTTGGGAATGCCTAAATACGATGGCCCATGGAGGAAATACTGAGTTATGGAGTGTACGTAACTTGGCGGTGCATTCAATATCGAGAATCCAGGGATATGTATGGGATGCATCGTTGCAAGGGGGTGTCCGATGAGTACGCCTGCGCAATTGATTCACCAAAGAAGGTTCGGAACAATGATGAATGACAAGTGACATCGCAGAATCGAAGCGCGGACCATCAACGCTTTCTGGTGACGCAAAAGTATAGCATCCGCCCATAGCATAAGTGCTCGAGTATTTTTCGGGAGACTAGTCATGGGATAGAGAGCACGTTGTCTTCTGCAGAATATCCGAGAAGTTGAGGAGTGATTACACAGATTCTGTCTGTCCGCGATCCATTCAATAATATTTCTGTACAAGTCAAGAGGAAATGCGTGCAGATTCTCCACTGTGCGATCTTGTCTCGTCTTTTTGGACGGAAGTCGATGAACTATTCCCTTTCTCTCCCTGTCGAATGCCTGAGTCTTCTATAAGAAAGACGACGTCAGTCAAAAGTGCTAGATCGCTAGGTAGGGAAGATCTGGCAAGAGCTTAAGATGGCATATGGGAAAATGGAAGTCTCGATGCAAGTAATCCAAGGGAACGTTTTTTCCTGAACCAGAATGACAAGAGAAGGACTAAATTGAGAACACGCGCCAGAGACGATACCCATTTCAGAGTTAATGCTGGCGGAGGCGACAGCACATACGGCTCAAGTCTGCCGACGATAGAGTGCTTAGGACATGTACCTGACCGAGCACAGGCTATTGAACTAACAAAGAACGGTAAGCCATGTGCCTCGGAGTACCCTTGGGTGTTACCGTCATTCCACAATGTGCAGTTGTAGCTACCATTGTACCGTGTCTGATTGTCACGAGGAAAAGTATGATAAACCGAGATCATGCCGGCTACTGATAATCAACGTAAGCCTTATTAACGTTTTATGGGTCGTTGAGATGTTTTCAGTGTTCGCCTCAATTAACAAGGTTTGTAACGTGTATGAGGTGATATCTGTGACTACCAATTAGGGGTCGGTTAGCACTATGCCGTATCATCCTAGTCCCGGAGGCCATTCTTACCAACCTAATAATCGCCGATTGCCATAAAAGCCTGTTCAAGAGTCGACACGACCAGCCTCATTAAACCACGCATTCATCGTTATGTATACGTCCGATTCGTTCAAACCGCTTTTGAACAGGCTTGTGCAAACCCCCGAGTATTTCACTGCAGAAGACCTCAAGGCAGCCCTTAACCATCTCTTTACCCCGAACATCCTCCAGCCGTCACAAATCGGAGCCTTCCTGACTGCATTGCACGTTCATCGCGTGGAGAGACGCCCTGAATCATTAGCAGCAGCAGCTCAAGTTTTGCGGGAAAGGGCATTGAAAGCGGATGTGAAAATTGCCAAGGACGATTTCATTGTCGATATTGTTGGCACAGGGGGCGATGGTTATAACCTCTTCAACGTTAGTACAACAGCAGCAATCGTTGCTGCAGGAGCGGGAGCCCGCGTAGTTAAAGTAAGCTCCCAAAAAAATCATGTTTCAAGTATTTCATCTTCGACCCTGTCCATAGCATGGTAGTCGCGCATCGACGTCCTTGTCAGGATCTGCCGATCTTCTAGAATCATTGGGCTGCCATTTCAAAGCCCCAGAACCCCGAAGTATCACGCCTATACCTCGCATTCCCTTCTCTTTCATCCTCGCACCTCACTATCATCCCTCGCTTGCCCTCATCGCGCCTTTCCGAAAAGCCCTGCCGTTTCGTACAATGTTCAATGTCCTCGGCCCTCTCATCAACCCTGCCCGACCGCGGGGAATGGTTTTGGGTGTGGCAGAGCGTGAGATTGGCTTGACATTCGCCCATTCTCTGCGTGACGGTGGCGTCGAGAGAGCACTAGTCGTATGTGGTTATGAGAAGCTGGACGAGATCAGCTGTGCTGGTCCAACGTGGGCTTGGGAATTGAAAGATGGAAAGATCTCCGAAATGACTCTCACTCCGGAGGATTTTGGTCTGGAGGAGCACCCGCTCTCCACTGTGGCTGGAGGAAATGGACAGGAGAATGCGGCTACGCTGAAGCAACTGCTTACGTCCGGAAAGAATATTCCGCCGGAGTTGGCGTCAGTACTTGACTTTGTCCTGATGAACGCGTCGGCGCTCCTTGTCGTTGCAGGCTTGGCAAACGATTACAGGGAGGGAACCGCGATGGCATTAGAAAGTGTCGTCTCAGGTTCAGCATGGAATGCCCTGGAGATCTTCCGAACATCTGGACAACGGAATGATTTGTGTTGAAGCATCTTGATCTCTCACATGCTGTACTTGGCAAAGGATTACAAGGAGAGAGCCACCAAGTATTGTCCCAGGTTTCGCATACCCTAGATAATTTGTGTTAAGTGTCTTGATCTCACCTAGACGCAGTACAATTCAACTGGCAATAGATCACACACGATGTCACATATCAAACTGTATCCCTTGAACTTGACAATAGGAGTAGAGTACGATACACAAGATGACCTGGGCTATTTAATTTTAAACATCAACGCAAAGTGTGCCGAAGCACCTTCGCGGTATCCAACTCCCCGAAAGACAGCACCTTCGGAAAGCGAACAAACAGTGCAGAATTCTGCCTGACAAGCCCCGTCGTGGGCTTGCCAACTTTTGGTCATCTCTGTGAAGCCCTGAATCAACAGGATGACCATGGAGAACATCCGAACACACCTGGCAGTGCAAGCCACTCCAAAGACCACCGTTCATTCATGACGAAACCCGCCGAGCGATGCCACACATACCAACACAGGCCCTGTCACATAGAGAAGGCAGTTCAAAGCTGAGCGACTCAAAAGATGGTCACAAAGTACACATACGAGTTTTTATTGTTCGGCATACCATGTTGAGGGGCATCAACATAGGACGCAGCAGCTGAGGAAATAATGAACTGTGCTCTTAAGTGAGGAGCGTAAACAAACTGACCTCTGAGAATAAGCCACTGTGGGTCAACTCATCAATGGGGTCGTGAGCCGAAGAAACCAATCGCATGGCTGGCTATCTATAAACCAAGGGCGACCTTTAGGGCCGGCGCGTCACGGAATTATCCGCGTCGATGTCACTATTTTCAACCAAGTTATCTACACTAAGGTGAGTTCCTTGATAAATGCAGAGCCACCTTATTAAGAAATCTGTTCAAGTGACTCACTTCAACAATGTATGCGTGATTGTACCAACTCTTGTGTTACGATCCGGTGGATAGGGCACAGGCACCAAGAGCATTGGCCATCTAGTTCAAGGTCAATATCTCGGTCGACAAACAAAGAACAAAGTCACAGAAAATATATATATACTACATATGGGCAATGGACACCCTCAGTCGTTTGTGCAAAACGACTGAGGGTGAGCCGATGCATTTGATACAGTCATCGATACAATACTTACATTAGTTTAGACTTACTGTGCATATAGGAATCCTGCAGAGTTCACTCTCTAACATCTTGCAGGAGCCTCTGGGCCCGGTTGATCTCAGTCGACTTCGCTCATGACGTTGTCAGTATTGCCAATCTACCCTTCTGCTCTCGCAGCCGCTTCTTGGTTCGACATTTGTTGGAATACACATACATTATATCCGAATGAACCCAATTCGATGAAGTTATAATTGTTACTACTAGTCTTTACATCCGCAGAGTCGATACATGTTCAATATGCAAACAATCTGCGCCACCGTTCGAGCACCTTGCCAGAGATTCGTTCCTGTAATCTCTGGATTGCAGGTATTCCGCAAATCACGTTGTAAACTCGAGCTTCCCAGTGATCCATTGAGTCTTGATGTATCTATTGTGCATCGACTTCTGCGACCGAAGAATGTAGTTTTAGCCAACCAAGTTCTTCCACGGCCACATCAAGGGAAAAGACCACTTCGCTCGTAGTTGGTCTGTTCTTATCATTGACTCGTTCGCACATGAAGACGAATCCTTTGTGGGGCACGAAGATATGCGAAGCCTATAACACCTCGGGTCAACACCCCGAAATTCAGAAATGATAAAGTCACGTAAATTTGCAAGGTAAAAATAACTTATTACGCTATACATCGACTGTGGACGGATCTCAGAGGCGGTATTTGGTCTTTGATGCTCGAGTACGGTCCAGTGACCTCCCCCTGTGGCGCATTCACGATAGGACCCCTCTTCCCCCTGATCAATCTGGGAGTGTCCAGAGTAAATAATAAAGCACTCTACATCGTGACGTTTGTGTAGTGGGATGTGATCACAATCGGAAAATTCTTTTCATGATGTCCTCCGAAGAACGGCGGGGAGTCAAAAAGGATCACTTTCCTTCCATCATTTCCCGTTGTTCCTTTTGTATCCCGCATTGTGTCAGAACTACGACGTCGCGATCTCCGACGCAAGTACGCCTCAGGGACAGGGAACGGCCCGATAATTTGTGGCATAAATTGTGACATCTTGGTACAACGATCAGCCTCATGTGCGTACAATCGAAGATTCACTGACAGCAACGTTACAGAAGATGAACCAATCTCAGACGTCGTGGGGGAGCAATTCGTCAGCCTCGTGAACCCCTCCCCTTTGAACACAAACGCGATCACATTACATAGCGCAATAGACACATTCAGATTTCATGATATTTGTAACTTACACTAATTTACATCAAGCTGAACCCTAATTCAAGGTAACGAGAGGAAGAGCGGCATCAATTTCTCAAGGTTTGGCGTTCCGAGACCTAGGGTGATGGTCAGTATCAGGAAGTGCTCGTAAGCATCGCATGACACATGCCAGTAACAGGATCCCAGCCAACAGTTCTTCGTAGATATCAGTAGCGCATTCATGTGAGCAGACAAGGCACTCACGAATTAAAGCCAGGCGTTCCTTTCCAGTAAATGAGTCAACTTAGTGAGTGTCACCGACGTCCAAAGAAACTTACCGCATCCTTGGTTTCCGCCCATGGTTATGTCATTGAAAGCACCCTGGAACTGCTCGGAGTAAATCTAATAAAATGTGTCGTTTTCGCATGAGATCAAAGGCAGGCATCTAGCAACTTACAGCCGGGTTAATAAAACCGACTGGTCCTTTTCCCATGGCAATTCTCGCATCATTTACGAGAGTGATCAAAGAACCGACCACAGGCGATGAACAAGACGTCCCGAATACGAGCTCAAATTCTCCATCAATTCCTGGAACATCAATGGTGAATGGCAAGTTCAATGGAGGTTCTGCTTCAGGCAGTTCGTGCTCACCGATGACGTAGTTTGCACTGAAATTGTAAGAACGCAGCTCTCGGTAATATGAGAAGAACCTACCCGTTGGCAGATAAATCAGGGTACGCTCGAACCTGATTACATGCCCGCGATATCAATACGTAAACAGGGGAAATCCCTGAAACGACTTACCGTACCACTGTTGTTGAAGACACCGGGGCCGAAAGGGGGTGGGTGGACGGTCAAAAAATTGGTCACAGCTTGAGCTTGGTATGAGGGCATTCTATGACTGAAATCAGAAATGTGAGCGGAGAAGAAGACATGAACGGACGGGAAAATATTGGAGAATCCACCTCCAGAAAATATCACTTGTTCACAGGCGCCTTCAGGATCATTGACAGTGGAGCCTGGATTGACTTGCGTTGCTCCAACCGCAGTGACGAACGGGCAAGTGACCTGCAACAGTATGACGATAAGTACTGAGATGTTGAAAAGTAAGAGCACACACAGGGAAGGAGGGACTGAAGACGTGCCCATTTCTGACAGGTTGAACTACATTGCGATTAGATATAGCTCAAATCAGGCCGAAGGGAAGAATTCACGTTTCGAGTTCAAGCAAACTCCTCCATTCCCCGCGACACCATCATCTCCAGAGCTGTAGAAAACCGAAGTCCCCATCAAGCCGAGCTAGACAAGGTGTCTCAGGGTCCACCTGATGGCCACGAATGCAGCTGTTAACTTACTTTGGCGTATTCCTGGCATTGCCTCATTGCAGACGCTGCCGTGATTGACACCTCGTCTTGCCCATACGAAACGGAAACTACATTGGGTGGGTCAATAATGCCACAAGACTCGGGGCCTGAAGACAAGAGTCAAAATTCCTCTTGAGGGCTATGGAAGCTTAAATGACCTTTGAAACCACCAGGTCGAGGATCTGGGTAGATGCCATCCTGTTTGCAGTCAGAAACATTCTTGTGGTTGACTTTATGTGCCTACTTGTGTAGGATCATCACCGCCCTCGAATGTACAGAAGCTTCCATCGACAGCATCAAGCCAATTGTCAAATCCGGCCCCTATGGAAAAGCTTCACTTATCTCATCGCCCCGTGATAGCGCAAAACTGCACACTGTACCTTCGATAATGTCACCAGTTTGAAGCAAAGTGATGGGTTGGGGGTTAGTCAGACCCATGGCGTATTCGAGATCAAGATCACTTTCTCCGTTGAAATTAAAACTTTGATTGGTCGTCTGTACAATCGCTATGGTAACTGATTAGAGACCGCCAAAAATAATGATTTTTCTACAAACCTCCGTCTATCAGGACAGTCTTTGGTTCGACGCCGACAAGACTTGGCGAGAAATTGCTGAAGCACGCTGAGAGTGAGCTTTGAAACCGGAGCTTCATGATAGGAACCAATACCGGAAGAATAAATCGAGATCGCCTTGTAAGAAGGCTTGTGGCGTAAACTCGACTGAAATGTGTGAGTATTTGTGACAGAATCGACAAAAGATGAACATTGATCTACCTATACCGTAACTGTTCTTGTCTGTTGCAACTGGCGTATAGTCAACGGAATACAGTGCACGAAGACAGTCTAGAGTGATCATCTTGTCACAATTCGCAAGAGATGGTTGTTCCACGATTTTTTTGTTTGACAGTTTTGGGCCTCGAGTCTGAGAAGGTGCACCGAGATTCATTCCTCGTTTGTTGAAACGATTCGATACTGGACGATGTCTGAAATGCACAGTTGGTTTGATCAAATCGACGTGTGGCTGGACATGAGCGGGAACGGAGTAAGAGACGCAACCTTCAAGATCTCTTACCAACAAGTCATATCTAATGGATAAACAAGAAACATACCAATTTGCTCGTCACCGGTTTCCATATGGCTGTAAACGTGATACTCTGTTTGGAGCAGCTCTTCCACTTCTCCAACTGTTGCATTGAGATCAATCCAACCCTTACTGGCGGAAAGACTCAGGCGTTCTCGTGCAATGCCTGCATCTGTCAGCCAATTTGCAACAGCAGAAATGGTGTCATCGCTAGGTGCAAAGGTCTCGAGGACTTCAGAAGGAGTCCAATGTTGGCCATATGTAGGAGATTCAGGATGAGACACTGCCAGGAGCATTTCCTCGATACGATCAAGGTTTTCCTGCCTCAGGCCAAATCGCATGGGCAAGACATTATCGTGTTCCAGTCGACGGACTATTTGCCAATCAATAGGATCAGCGGCCCTTGTTTCGTGCACAACATGGTGGCTAGCACGAGGAGAAGGTGCCGCCAAACATACAGCGAGGAAAGAAGCGAGTGTGAGCAAGCGCATCATACGAGGCTTGCGAGCGTCCCATGTCTGGCCTCATTATATATTTCCTTCTCGCGTAGATAAGGCTTTGTCGCATGGTATAAAGAAAGTATAAACGTACCTGTATTGAATCCATGGGAAATGATAAGGATTAGTGGTGGTCGTACGACCTGCCGTAACACATGGTCAGCACCGAAATTTCAGAGAGGTTTGATATCCTTGGGCGATCTTCCCAAAAAGAAGCTGGTATTTGAGAGCGAGGAGGACAAATTTAGACATTTTTTCACAGGCTTGACGCAAGCACCTCCAGTCAGGTTTGATAAACCTGTAGAAAAGAATAAACATAGCAGAGAATTATCGTTCTTCTGAACGCGTTCGCCTAGAAGAGACTTAAGACGGCAATGTCAGATCTTACGGAGAGCGATGGCCATAGCAGAAAATGAAAACCGGCAATTCACGTGGCCGAATATTCGTATCTAGCTAAGACATATCGTCGAGTTCCCAGCTGGTATGTCCGAAGTGTGGAATAAGGTCCTATCTCTACCTTCGGATATGTCGGATCCTCATGGTTTTGAAGTCAGCAGTTGCACGTTGGATACAGTGGGTTAGATACACACCATTCACAAAATCCAAATTGACACTGCGTAGTGCCGTTGTAACGGCGCAGAACTATATAACCTTACGTCTAGTTTACATACTTGGCAAGTCACGAACGCCTTCATCAAGCAAGATTCCGGAGAGAGTCATACAATTCGGCTTAATTCTGACGTTGGCGTTAGTTGAAAGGGTACTAAAGGCAAGGGTATATAAATCAGAAAAGTCACTAAAATCCAGATCTATGTATGTGTCCCATGTACTTGCTTGCGAATCGCGTGGAAGCCAACGGATGGCTCAGATGAAGTACCGAAGTATCTGTGAAGAAGATAACGATGGAAGCGATCAGGGCAACGCAGATTAGACTCGACACCATGAGTGTATGAACCAGAGTGATTGAAGACCAGGGAGGAAAGTAACAACAGCGAGAAACATGATCTTATAATGTTAACGATGCACGTTCCCAGACTTCACAAGTCATATACATTCCCATTCTCAGAAACCTGCATATAAGTATCCTCTTCCAAGTCCGTATCAGTATCCACCCACGCATCGCCCTCACATTGCGCCAATGCCATTTTGTCACCTTTACCTTCCCTTTCACCCTTTACCTTCTCAAGCTCCCTTCCTCGTTCTGCCCTCTTCCTCTTCTCATTTCCCACTACTTTTGGCCCATCCCAAAACGGATTATCCCCTCCAGGATCATTTTCATCCGCTTTCTTTCTATAAACACTATTCCGTGCCAGAGCAGACTCCCTAACCTCATGCAAATGCGCCATCCGTGCCCACCGCCGTGCACTCCGATGTCCCGTACTGAAACCAGAGCTGGTGCGCTGTAGCGGCATCATAGGCGTGCGTATGCGTGTGGGTGTCTCAGGCAGAGTTGTATGTGAATTTGTATGTTGATGCGAGTGATGGAGATATACTTGTTGAGAATGATAGAGGCGCTGTTGATACAGAAATTGTTGATGCTGATATTGTCGCGTACGCATTGAGGGTGTACGCGAGCGTGAGCAGAGTGCTTTTGTGTCGGATATGGAACGCCTGACGGAGTTGACGTCCGCGTTTGCTTTTGGTGCAAGGGGGAGTCGGCTATTAGCTGAAGGCAGAGGTACAGGATCTTTGCTCGGGAACTCAATTTCTGTATCTATATACATACACACGATAAAAAAATGAGCCAGATGTTGAACAAAGACAGGGTGAGATACGAACCCTGGTCAAAAGGATCCTCCAACTTCTTGCTCCTAAATCTCCAATCCCCACTCAAACTCGAAAGTCTCTGACCCCACTCCCTGATTCCTTGTTTCCTCGCTGTCCCTATTTCCTGTGTCGTCCCAACAGCGCCCTGATCCCCCCTCGACCCCCTCGTAAGCCCCATAAACACCAACACGGCCGCTAACAAACAAACCTGCGCCACTCCAACCCTCTTCTCCATCTCGATTTCCCCTCTCAGGCTCTCCACTCTCCTCATCAACTCTCCAAGCTCGACCTGCATGCGCTCTTCTGACGCCCTGAGTATTTTGAAGTGCACTTGCTCTTGAACACGGACGATACCCTCCAGACGGCCGACGTCTTCGCCCATCCGACGAAGTACCTCACGTACACCTGAAGTTTGCTGCTCGACATATCGCGCGTAGAGAGTGTGGTTTGCTTCGAGGGCGGTGAGACGGTTCATTATGGTGCGGTAGATGGATTCTCCGCCAGGTCCTTGGGATGGTAATGGAGAAGGTGAAAGATTTAAAGAAGCAGGCGGTTTGGTATTGGAGTTGGGATTCGGAGTCGAGGCGACGGAGGGGAAGGAGGTGCTGGAAGTAGAGAACTTGGAATTATTTGAGGTAGTGGAGGGGGGAGAGGAGGCAGTATGGGTGGTCGACGAAGATTCTTGGTAAACATCCAAAAGAGGAGAGGATGTATCCAGCTGTGAGATTGCTGAAGTTGTGGTAGGGACTGGATCAGAGGCCTTTTTGGTAGTTTCTGGAGTCGGCACTGGAGGTGATGGCGTCGGTTCAAAGTCATGGTGTATATTGTTCACAGCTACTGAGGATAATGAGTCTGGAACGGAGCCGAGTACTACCTAAAATGGAAGAGTGAGTGGTAAACGTAGGACATTGTTGAACTAACTTACGACAGCAGTAGAAATGGCAAGGTTCTCAACGAAGCTAGTTTCCTTTTGAGCGTCTATTGATAACGACGTATTTGTTGGTTGTACAAGTTCAGTCGAGGTTTCGGCTTCTAACGTGGGTGTCGGCTCTTCTTTGGGAGTTATATCAACTTTGGGAGCCTCAACCCTTTCTCTGCTCTCCTGTTCCCAGGTATCCCACTTCCATTGCTCAAGATGCGTGAGGCCGTAGACACGTAAGAGAGATACGGGACAGTAGAATTCGTTTCCATAGTGAGAAAGAAAGTCTATGCGGATGTAACGATAGAAATCTCGAAGAGAAGTCGGTGGGTGGAACGACTGGATGATGTCAGCTCAGACTTGGCTACTGTTAGATGATGGTCATATGCACCTGTATTCCGCGAACGTTCTTCGCACGAAATACACCGGCGTCAGTAAATGCACCTTCAGCCGTCATATCAGTCTTTGCAACGCTAAGCTTGAAGTCCTTGAAGATGCCACTGAAGAACTCAAAGTTGGCGAGTTGAACGGTATCAATACGAATGTCCTCGCAGAGCTCGACAACAACAAATTGGTTCTCTGCGTTGCACGGACTAAGCATGTACCTGTCGCGTTTCGAGGAGAGAATAGAAGAGGCCGATTTCGCACCACGGTGAGCAAGATGTACACGAGCCGAACACTCTGAACTGGCATAGTTAAAGCGATCAGTGAGCGGAACACGGAAGTGTGGTGGTGGCTTGTGCGGTTCCTCCACATGTGGTGCGGCAGTGACATCGCTGGCATCGATGGGTGCCAGTGCATCAGTGGCATTATGAGCATGGGTAGTGTGGTTAATGACGTCGCCCTGTTGCTTTTTCCATTCCTCAAAAGAAAGTAGAATTTCGTCTTCAATAGTTTCAAGGGGCTGCTGAGGTTTTAGGCAACAAATGGGCAACTCTGGCTTCTTAGGAGTCCGGAGAGCGAGTGCACGGAATGGATCGTTGAGCGAGTTTGCTGCGTGGACGACGGTGAGAGCGACAACACCCAGCGGCAGCACTTGCAGCCACAACATCCAAGGTGAGAGCCACGTTGTGCCGGATCTATAAATAAAATTCCTCCGCTCGGCAAGTTTGTACCCATCACTGTTGTGACAGTAATATTGTCTTTGTTGTTTCGCGGACATTGCAGACAATTGCCAATAGTTCACACTCGCACGACCAAAAATCTCCTTCACCATGGCCCAATACAAATACAATCCCATGATAGTCAGTACACTCGAATTCACAAAGCCTGCACATCATTGGACCTTCTTAAATCCAGAATTCATCATTGGACCTTCTTAAATCCAGAATTCATTTTTATTCCCCTCCATCCTCGTTACTGTTGGCGTATGACATCGCTTCAGACCTTATCGCGGTTCAAAGTCACTAGGCCGAATATCTTCAAGTCAGAAGACCCCATCGCTAAGGTTGACTTGTTTCTGGAGACGAATTTTTGTCTGTATAACAGCAATATGACCGATACTGCCACAAGTACCTTCCATATGCCCATCATTCCCCTTGAAGTTGCCATTCCCCACAACAACAACGTCATCTCGCCACATCAAATTGCTACCTTACCCTCCTCCATTTTCCACCTCACTCAAGCCGGAAAGAAACAAGTCTTCATCACGGCAGGGGTCCTCGTGGATGAAATAGTGCACGCGATTGGAACCATGCTTGGGGACGACAGCATCATTCCCGGCAGTGTACCGCCATCTACCGCCATCTGGTGCAGCCGCATATTAATCACAGAAACATTTACGTTGCTAAATAATCGATGGTGTCGAGCGGGTTGTCGGGGAGGATGGCCATTCGTAAAGTTCAAACTCGGTGGAATCCTTTGGTTCTTCCCTCCCCGGAGTTGTCACCAAGATCACTGATGACGATTTCTATCTGGAGCTTGATCAAGGCCTCTACCTCCTTCCTGAGACGACTATTGATGCAATTTTCCAGCATTACACCACCAATCTGATATCCAAATTCTACTACAAGTCGCAAGTTGCACATCTTTCACAACAAAGTGAATTCTACCTATAACAAAACACTCGTGCCACTGAAACCTAGTCCACAATGCCAGGTTACGCCCATCATTGGCAATATCAAAGTAAATTTCTCCTACTTTCATATCAGCTTGAGATGTTTGATGCAATTTGTAAATAGCTGTGTATCAATCAAGATATTTTGAGTGGAGGATGACTTTGCAACTCGTGCTTGATGGAATCGAGAAGCCGAATGATTCAAGCTGGCTTTGGCTCTTATACTCAGCCCCAGTTGCTGTGGCAGATGTGCCAACTCACAAAGGTCAAATTTTGAGAATGTGTATAGATATTCGTAATATACTGCTTGACAATCGCAGCAAGTGTGGACACACTATACTCCTTGTCATTGTCATAGTGTGGGGGTTCTTTGTTGTTCGTGGCAGATGTTCGTGGCAATATTTTGGCTATTTCGGAGCTCAATGGAGTATCGACAAAAAACATCTGCAACCACTAGACTCAACCAACTCACACATGATCCCTAGTTCAACATGGAAGTCTTTTGAAGAGCACCTCAAGGGCATGTTATATGGGATTCCCACAAGTACGCTCTGAGTTCATGCTTGGCATTGTCAAATCATACCATCTGGTCTACTGATCTTTCAAGAGGGCGTACCTTGTACATAATGCAACAGAGGATCAGATAAGTGCCATTGACTGACTTTTGAAGAAATTACGGCGTTTTGAGAGTCTATACATGAATCGAGAAAGGCTGATTCAATGGAGTGAGGAATCTCCATAGCTGTGGACGGCGCGGCGAGCACCTTACGAGGAGGGAACCAGGAATAGCGCAGGAAATGATTTCCGCACATACAGACACGCTTTCAAGGAAGATATGACCAAGCAACAAGCAAAGTAAAACGAGAACCTCAGAGAGTTGATATAGATGGTGTAAGAATGCAAATACACTGTCGATGGGAATTTGTTGAATGTTAATCATTATTCTGCAGGCTCTTTTCATTCGACGCAAATGGACGATCCCACAGCTAGTGCGCAACAATGTGTGGAAGAGTTGACATGCACTTCCTGCCCGTTTCTGGGAGAAAAATGAAGGGATATATATAATATAAGTAAGTATCTTTGGCTTAGGTGTGGGTACCCAGATCATTTTCTGTCTCATTGCACGTACCTACCAAAACCGTATACTGTGTGGATGTTTGCCGTCAACGAGACGGCGATGGTTGATATTGCTTGTGAACGATGACCACTGCATTCCAATGCATCAGGCTGCGCAGAAACTGCAACGCAAAACTTACACCGTTCCCAACAAAAACTGCTGCTCGGCGGGCAATATCCATATCGATTGCCATTCCAACCTCAATGCCCTCACTGTCCAATTGGAGGTCATGGCTCGTCACGACCTTCTTCCACCCATCGTCCCTTAATGAATTCTTGAGGTCCTCGAGCCACTGTCCCTGCTCATTAGTCAAAAGATACACCACCTGCAGCTTCAATGCTCCGGAGTAGGACTTCATATGGTCCCTGCGTACCTCCCTTGCCTTGGTCGTAATGTCATCGATGCTGGGAATACATCTCGCAGCGTGAGCAGAAAAATATTCCGTGGTATTCCAAACAACAGACGGTGGTAATCTTAGACGGTCTGGTAGCTCTGGAAGCAGATTCCAACCGTAGAAGGTCGAGTTCCACGTTGCAAAGTGTGTACATGCCGACTTGTAATCCCCTCTTCGGATGTGCATAGCTAGCATACGTGTATATGGACTGGAAGCGATCACTGGGTAAAACCAACGCGGAAGAAGCATGAACAAATCTTCGTTCCGCTTTATTGACCGATCGACGATACCGGATGTACGAAGAAGGCGCGAAGTTGGAGACCTGGAGAACGGCTCCCATAGAGAAAGCACCCGCTCGGAACCCCAAAGCCATAAATCAAATACTTGTGGAAACTTGTCATCACTAGAAGGCATTACTTCTATGCAATTCTCAGAGGCTTCTAAAAGGACCTTTGCCCAATGATTGAAGATGATGTTGCCTTCGCTCCAGGCAATGGTGGGTTTGATATCACCCGTGTATATAATTCGTCTCTTTTCCATGGGGCACACATGATCAAACCAACTTTCTGACACTGAGCGCGGGGAATCGTCGTCGTTTTCGAATGATTGCCCGACGACGGTTCCACCTATTAGGGCACTAAGAGGTGTACGCGGAGGGTTTTCGAGACGATGGCCTTCCGGCCAAGGATAATGATCGGGGTTCCAAACATAGTCTTTGAAGACGTATGCACGATTAGATGCATATGCGAGATGGGCGTTCATTAGACTGCAAACCATGAGGCTCAGCTTGCAGCAAACGTGTAGTAACACATACAACCCACACTTCATTGAGGACATTGTTCCATCCAAGCATCACAATTTGATTCGAGAATTTGACATATCTTCCGTCTTGTCCTTCTGGGAACGGTAGACGAAGGTCGTATTGGGGCAATGCCTCTTCCAACTTCCTTAACTCTGCATATGTCGGAGGCGGAATCGCCAGACGCGAAGCCGTGTGTTCCTTTGGTACAGTAGCATGCTGCTGCTCGTAAGTGCTTTCTGTACATGCGAAGAAGAGCCCAAGCATTATGAACGTGGCAATAACGAAGGATACTTTCGCTCTGCGGCGTGTATGCGACACTTGCCATGGGTAAGTGAACCTGAATAGATGCGACTCATGTGGACAACAAAAGGACCAAAAGATGACTACGTACATAGTGTCCTAACGAACAGGAGGCTGGTTGCGAGTCTCGCCATTTCAAAGAACTTGCTATGATGGGTATATTTCGGGATCATCCAGGCGTCGGCTTCCATTCGGTCACCTTGGTGGCTGCGCTTCCCACTCCACTCCATTCGGGTCCACGCGCAGCTATCTAACAAGCTCCAAGCTCCAGGGTTGACCGGTTCTGAGAAGCACTTTATTATGTCTGGAGAGATCACGAGTTAATATTGTTGATAAAAGTAGATGATGTTTGAGGTGACGATGACAGTAATATCGCCTTAGATGGATGGCAGCTCCCAGCGTTGAGACGGACTTAGAAAGTGCTTCCTGTGATTTGTCAAAATGAAAGTTTATTCCAACGTACGGTACGGGAAATCACACGGAAAAGGTGTCCGCGAAATATGCCGAGAAGATCTAAAAAAGGTAGACAAGGCCTCGTATAAAGAGACGAGAGCATATTTGAGATACATCAAGAAGGTGCCTTTACAATCGATCGCTATGTTGAAGAACGGAGAGGTGCGCGTTGCTTAGATGTTGGACAAGATCTTACCTAATCTTGTTGCCCTCTTACTCTTCGTGTGTTTAAGTGGTCAGTTCGGCTGAACCCCGAAAGGGGCGACGAAGCAACATCATGCAATTCAACAAAACTGCAGCTGCATCAGCACATAAAAGGGACGAGACGAAAGGGTTCACGAGACAGAGGATAAAGTTCGAAAGGAAGAATAAAAAACGAATCATGGACGATGAATCAATTATACTGAATGGACTCGGTGCTCGAGAATAGAGGTACAAAAAAGATATCAAAGCCAGCCCAAAAAGCCAGCTAAAGACGACAAGAAAGCACAGTTGCAAGGGGATTATTACAGCCCCCCCATCTGGAAGGACCCTCTCTGCGTCGGTTGTACCTGCTGTGCCACAGACTGCGCAAGCACGAGTCCCGTGCCCTGCACGAACGCGGGAGTGTTCTTCTCTTCCAGGTCCGAGTACAGCACCGTCATATCCTTCCGTTCCTTGCACCAGTTCTCTGGATCCCAGAACGTGTACTGGCCCTGCTCGCCGCCTGGCACCTTTTGTGATGGCGCTGTCCCGCTCTCCTTCGTGATCCATAGTCGGAGGTCCTTGTGATAACGCCAATTACGGTTCCACCTAGCATGTAAGCAGAGTTGTCAGTCCGTGATCAATAAAAACAGCGAGAAAGCAACGAGAAAATGTTAGAAGGACTAAGCGATGAAGGATGTCTGAGAATAATATAGTAAAGAAAACGCACAATTCTTGCGCCGCGACTTCCTGGAGCGCATCCCTCGGACTCGAGTAGAACATGAAGAAGAGCGTCTCGTCACTGAAAGCCGACGCCTTACTAGGCCCAGGTGGTGTCGCCTGTACACTGGCATAACACGTTGGTAAATGGAAATCAGGCTCTACCGTCCGTGCTGCCGACTGATCAGCCCAAGGCGTAATAAACGTCGAATACAGATCCCTATGAAATCCACCCGCGTCAAAAACAGGTGAGCGATAAACAGATCATGTGCTCTCACCCCGTATAACCCATGTCTAACCCCATCGTGCCCAGATCAGTCCCGATGCCCAACATTCCTTGGTCCAGATCCGAGCCTACATTCTTTAGCATCGCGAGGAGCCCTAGTAGGCCCCATCGATCCGCCGCACTCACAAGCACCTGCTGTGCGGGTGTCTGTGGATGCAAATGTGAATGTGATATCGAACCCGCCTGCAGCGTGGCAGGGTTTGGATGTGTGCTCGGATTCGGGTTATTCGATGAGGGATTTGAGTCGCCCTGCGCGCCGTTCGACGAGTACTGTTGCTGGCCTGATGGATTCGAGGTGTTAGTCGTAAATGACGAGGGTAGCACGCCTGGAGGTGCGTTGAGATGTGTTGTTGAAGTCGTTTGTGTCGAATGGCTGCCGTTCTGCTGCGATTGTGTTGTGGTCGTTTGGGAGGAGAACGCTCCGAGCGTTTCTGTGCCTTGTGATTGCGAGCCTGGATTGGCGTTGGGTGAATTCCAGGCTTGTACCTGGTTGAGCTTTGCGAAGTTGTTCTGCATCGGCATCACATTAGTGTTTGACAGGCCAGATGGAAGTAGTAAAGTAAAAGTTAGCCAAAAAAGTAAGTCGCGCGATAATCCCCTTTTCCTCGGTGGTTGTGAAAATCAGTGTCGAAAACGTACCCGCTGTTGTTGTTTCTCTACCTCCGTCTGCCCCTGTTGGAAACCCGGATGTACGTTTCTTGATTGGCCCAAGTTCAACATGCCGGGTGTTCCAGGTTGTAGATTACCCCCTAACGCGCCCAGTAGATTCTGTCGATGTTGCTGTTGTGATGGATCCGAGAAGCCGTTAAGACCTGGAGGATGCGACTGATTCTCTTGCACCGCGTTTTGAACTTGTCCAGTTGTACCGGGAGTTTGTGATCGTCCCCCTAGCGCGGGGAAGTCGTCAGGTGTGAAGTCTCTTGCTTGATTTGAACTGCCTCCGATCGACCCTGCACCTGTACCTGCCAACGCAGTCCCTGCCTGACTCGCATAACTCGTCACAGAGCCACTTACAGTGGCCCCATTACTGGCAGTCGACGTGTTGTTCGCGGTCGTCGATCCGAGCGCAGGAAAGTCGTTCGGGTCCAGACCAACATCGCTAGTCGAGGATACTGTTTGGGCATTTGCAAGGTTCGGCGTTTGCGCAAGATGCGGAGGTAGAGACAGAGAGCCTCCAGTGGTTTGCTGTTGCTGATGAGAGGAGGATTGCTGTTGCTGGAGTGTAGTGCTAGATTGATGCTGACCCAGACCACCACCAAACGGAAAGCTGCTTTGACCGCGCTGCTGAATGAAGCCTGGAGTAGATTGGGAGACCAATGTTTGTACTTGAGATGAGGGCGCCCGATGAGTGCTGGGCTGGAGACCGGCTACATAATTGCTTCCAGGCAGAGCATTGACGGTTCTTGGTGGCATGCCGTAAGGGTAGGACGGACGGAATTGGCTGGTCATTGCAGGATTCTGAGCGAGACTTGGTGGTCGTTGCTGGGGCTGGCCTGAATGAATACATTCCAGGAAAAGTCAATGCCATAAATAATGTCAGAAAAGAGAATATACGGTACCTGGTCGATTCATACTTTCGAAAAAAGTCTAAAAAATGTCAATACACAGTTAACTTGCATTTTGACTGAGCCATCGCTGGAGAACATACGTACGAGATTAACAGATTTTGGAGGATGTCAGAGGTCAAATCCACTTCTCGCCCCAAGTGTCTTTGTTACTCTTTGTTTGTATCGCCCCTTACCTAAGCGCCCATCTGATCATGTCCATTCAATTCGGCTCAGCGAAACCCTCGAGCCGCAGTGAATTGGGACTTGCCTCCAGCTCAAGTATAACGGGCTGCTTCTCAAGACATGCAGTGCAACTGTCTCACTGTTTCTCATGTACTGACGCTCCGTCATTGCTAGCTTCAATGAACTGCTGATATCTTTTGGTTGTCAAGACCCCTGTTCTCGCCCTCAACCATCTGTCTGGGGTCTTGTCAACATCCATGGTCCTTCATTCGGTCAAGTATCACAGTCCGCGTTGTTGAAACGACGGATCTTGAGCAAACTCTCACGAGTAGAACTGGATATCAGTTGACAATGAACGAGAACGGTCTGACATCCACGACGGTAACTCGAGAAACTTACCTGAACGTTGTGACTACTTTTTTCACCGATTGCGTGCAATGCCTTGAGGATTTCGCCGGAGATGTTGAGAACATGTGGCCAAGGGGTGCATGCCGCAATCGAATATAACTATCACCTGATGTCATCTTTTGAGGGAGGCTAGAATGTCGACGTGACGGACGAAGATCTAGAATAGCGGAGAGCCTATATACACTAAGCTGTCTCTTCCTTTGAATAAAAAATATCGATTACTGGTCCATTAAGCTCTGCGGTGTGGCGTGGACATCAAATCGCCTCGGAGCCTTGTATTATACATACTATGTACCAAAATAGAGCAGGATGTGCAATGACCAACCACGGCATCCTATCTGTACCATCATCGTCCTGTTTGCAGATCGCGCAACCCATCGAACTTGAGATCGCAGTATAGACGGATAGGAAATTCTGCAGCTATAACTGTATACCGGCAACGAGCTCGGAAGATACAAAAGAATTGCAGGGTGATACAAGAGTGTATAAGGGCAATATATCGTCGCAAAGTCCGCGACATCGATTGTGGCAGGGAGTGATCGAGCGCATGTGTGCGTCTTCTCGGACCACCATCTCTGCCTCGTTCAAACTAAGCCATGCGCCGTTCAGCCATTTAAGAGTCTGCTACTCTCTCTAGCGTCCTTTGGTACGCTCTCCCATTGTCTATATATCTATGTTCCATCTTTCATTGATGTATTACGATTATGAAGAAATGACTGATTTACCCGCTCTCGCCCGTGCAGGGCATGTCGCACACCTTCAACGCTGTCTCAATGGTCATTTCCTCCTCAAAACGCCCAGACATGCTCCTCACATTTCTCTTCACAGGGCTTCCTAACTCGCAAAGTGAAGTAGACGCGTCAAAGTGAGTTGTGGCTTCCAATGCCGTTAACCTTCCATGTGGTCATTCATTAACACACAAATCAACATCGACACCCAGAATGGCGGTCGTTTTCTATTGCATAGGATCACTAGATCTTTTAGGTCTGCTACACGAGAAGACGAACGAGCACGATCGTGAATCGTGGCGGGAATGGATCTGGCAGCAGCAAACTAGTGAGTGGGTCCTGATCGGGCACCCAATATCCCCCTTGCGCATCGACGCTGACTGTTTCGTGATTGAATAAACAGGCGGTAGACACGGTTCTGGGTTCCGTCCCAGCCCTTTCATGACCACCAAACCCAATGCACCCGTGCGTCCGATGCCTCCCTTTCTCTGACTCACATCCCGTTCACCAACGCGTTTGCCTTTGATTCAAATCAGGACGAATCTTACACTGACTACGACACACCTCACCTCATCATGACCTACACCGCTCTACTTACACTCGCTATATTGCGGGACGACTTTTCTCGGCTGAACCGCAAGGAGCTGCTCGCCTTCATCCGGGCGTGTCAGCGGGACGACGGAAGGCAAGCACCTTTCCTTTTTCCATCTTCATCTTTCCAGCGCGCGCGCCCGTATGTGAGGGGTGGAAGTGGGATGGGCGTGAAGCGCGCGCAACGATCGACTCAGAGCTTGTTTTGACGTGAAAGAACACCGAACAGCTTCTCCACCGTGCCTGGTAGTAATGAGACCGACCTTCGCTCGCTCTATTGTGCGTTCGCCATCAGTGCCATGCTCGATGATTGGTCCGCTATCGACACACAGCGCGCAATCGAGTATATTGTGTCATGTAGGGTACGCAAATCGTTACTTGCGTTTTTTTCTTCCCACGAAGTTGACCGGTGTCTACTCACTCTTTTAGACATACGAAGGTGGATACGGTCAGGCTCCGTTTTGTGAAGCTCAAGGTAAGCGGTATGCTGTCTGTCGTGGTGTGTCTGCGCACTTAGATCGAACTTTTCCGTCTTTTGAACGATCAGGAGGCACAACGTACATCGCCATCGCTTCTCTACATCTTGTTCCCGGTCTATCCAAGCCACCGCTAACGTCCGCAGAGCGCCAACTGACGATCCGCTGGCTCGTCGACAACTATCACCCATCTGGCGGATTCTGTGGACGTACCGGCAAAGACGCGGACGCGTGCTACTGCTTCTGGTGCGGGGCTGCCCTACACGTTAGTCGTTCCTTCTCATCTGTGGCTATCTGACGTGTCTTAGATTCTCGGTGCTGGCGACCTCATCGATACACTCAGCCTCGCTAGATTCCTCGGGTCCTGCCAATTCAAATACGGGGGTATCGCCAAAGCGCCCGGGGAACACCCCGGTACGCCCGGTCATAAACCGATCCACGCTTTCTACCGCTGAGACTGCATTTTTCTGTTCTCCCTTAGACCCCTACCACACATATCTAACCCTTGCAGCGCTGTCAATGTACTCGCCCGCGCCGGCCATGAGGAATCATGTTCATGCAGCATCATGGACATTCGAACCACTGGATCCGCTTCTAAATGCTCGGGAAGAGACTGCGCGGTGGGCGAAAAAGTATATCTCAGAACCGACAACTTAGGCTTTAAGCTTTAAGATGCTTAATTCCCTGCTTCTCACTCCACTATATATCGATAGGTGGCCGGCGTTTGAAGCCGGTACTAAGTATGTAATCTATGATTCCTAAGCATATATATGACTTTCCTGGTTGTAGAAGTGGTACGGAATGTTAATATCTCTTCCATTCATGGAGTCCCGTTAATTAACTAAATGGCGAACTCTTCCAAATCGTTGCACACGCCTCGTGGAATCCAATCAAGATACCGACGTCAGGTTTCCTTTCCAAGCTGCCAATGAGCCAGTTCAGAAGCAGCGGGTCAATTTTTTTCTTCTTCTAAGTTGACCACAACTTGAGGATACTCAAAGCCGGTAGATCATCGGACAACAATCTAGATGAGTCACCCCGATTACCGTTGCCCTCCGGGGTCAGGTCAACTTCTCGGGTGGGAGAACCATCAATAGACAGGCGGGTCATCCACTTTGAGAGGTGACTGAGGATCTGGTACCCTGTTACAATCTATATCATCGCAGTGTGACCAGTACGACTTGAATATACAGTAGTTTCAATCTTTCAAGCTGGATAGGATATCCATGTGTGAACAACTGGTGCTGCGTTGTAGATTGTAAAAATACCATAGGTCAAACTAAAATGTTTGTGCACTTCCTAGAAGTGCACATATACGGCAACACGGACCTCTAGATGGTCGGCAGCAATTGTTCTCATTTCCAGTGTTTCACACCTCACATTTGTCCATAAGTTGGCACAATCTGTCTGTAATATGTGTCGTACATCATGTTCAAATTCAAGCTCTAACTTCTGTATACATTCCATAGATTCCACATCAACACTCTTAGGTCCATGCATAGTACATCAGTCATAAAACATCTGGCAAGGTAGGGCTTGAGTTTCACTTGAAAATTGGATCATTGCTTCACAATGCACTGTTTAGTTTCTTTCAACATGTTCATATGTCAGCTCATTAATGTAAGTGTATAGTGTTACATTTTGCACCTCACACTTCTCCATCAGCTTAACATGATCTTCGATTTTTTCAACATCTTGAAAGGCTGGCTCATTGATGTACGTGTTCAATGAGTCTTTAACCCAAATGAATGTTTCTCAATGTAATTCAGCTAGTTAGTCCAATGCTTCTTGGATTAATACAATGTAATACAGCAAGGTGGGTTAAACATGTTCTAACACATGGCTGCAATGAATCAATCCTACTCAATTCCTATACAATTGTGTCTGTACTCACAAGCAGCCTCTCACCATGGAATCCTTTGAAAGGCCAACAGAATGGACTAGGACCACACTGTTCTTTTGCAATATTGAGCTCTTACAACCACAACCCATCAGAGAAAAATCAGCATGACATCAAAGGTCAGGTTCTTGACTTGTTTCTACTTATGTTGTCCTCATGAAATTCTATGCAGTCAAGAAGGATGATCCATGATTCATTGCTGCCCTAAAGGAGTATCATGAAGAACTTATAGACTCTAATGAACAAATTTCTTGAAACCTTGCCCATGATCATGGGATACATCTGAGGTAAATTACCAATCTATTTGATGCTGGCTGCATCCAATTAACAGATGACCACAATCAGTACCAGCTTGTCAAGCATGCTTGAAGTCATAATGGGTTTATGGGAGGTGCAACAAACCTTAGAAAGAAAGGCCAACAGGGTGCTGAGCAACTCATTTTGGAACAACTTGATCTTGACCCAGGAAGTCATGCTGGACCTCAAACTATCTGTCATTGCATTATTGCAGTGCACCAAGCCCAA
>JABCKS010025097.1:0-22471 GCA_018851325.1 Termitomyces sp. DKA19 | reverse complement strand
ATTCACCACCCATTAACCATTACACCATCAGTCCTTGGTAACTGTATCCATCTTATTGAGTTCCCCCTTACGTTCCCTGCGACGATTGTTGCATTTGTTGCATGGTATATTCCCCGAACGCTGGCTGCCAATAGTTCAATCATCAAAATCAGACGATTCTCCATAATCCGAGTCGTCGTGATTGATTGCCTCCTGCAGTGGTAAGGTGATAGTAGTTGGGTCAAACTCAAGGTCGTTTTTTGGCAAGGCCATGTTGTTTGAGGCGATCATGGCGGCGCGCACTTTTGGGTCTCGATTTCTGATACGCAACTCACGCTGCTCATTGATGGAAGGTCCTGATACCATAGCATGCCAAGTCTTAAACATTGTTCTAATAACACAGATTGATATCAGAATAAACTGAAGCAACATATAGGCTCACACGGCATCGTTCCCAGCACACCAACCTTCGATGTCGATCAAGTCCAATCCAAGCGGTCCAGCGATCGCAGTGACACTTTCGGAGGCTGTTGTTGCCTGCACGAGGGCCGTGTAGTGTGATTTGATATCCACCACATAAACCGGGGCAAATGATGTACGCCGTGGCGGGGGAGAACCGTATTGCAACTGGGAGCCAGAGGCAGACGGACGCGGAGAACGAGACCGTTCTGTTCTCCCGTTGTAACTATCTCTTCTGTATCTATCATGACGGTACCGAGGTTCGTCCCGCCGCCTAGAGCCATTTCTGTGATCCTGAAGGGCTGGAGAAGTTACGAGATCTTTGAGACCGGATTTCCAGGATGACGTGTCTACACCGCAATTCTTGAGCATGTTCAATGAGACAACTTCGTTGTGCACGAGAAGGATGATAGGCTTTGATCCCCCGTGCGAATTCTCATGAATGCGCGCAGAAAAGAAGTCTCTTAGACGAGCAGATATAGTCACGTCGTCAAGCTCTTCTGTCTCCCCATACTCAAATGGCTGAAGTGATAAGAACGAGTCAGAAGGCAGAGCAGAAGCGGCGGTCACTCACTGCCTTGGGAGAGCCTGCACCTAGCATACGATTATTGTAGAAGCTGTAATGAATTGCGGATGTTTCACAGTATGAAAGGTCAAGTGTAGCTTGTGCTAGGCCACAGTCCAGAGCAATAGGACGATTGATACGATCCTGGCTAGGGCGTGTGTCTGGAGAGCGTAGAGAAATGGCAAATGAATATATTTTGACCCCGTCAGTCCAAGACAAATCGTGTATATTATATTTTCCGAGATCAATTCTCCCCTGTCCTGTTAGGATGCGATAGAAAAGCCTGTTATTAAAAAACCGATTAGCATGATAATTTATGTCCTCGAAAATGAAACATACCGCCCATGTTCAAAGGCCCCGCGCTCAGGATAATATTCACTTGTTGAGAACGCTTTATTCTCCTGGCTATTGTCCCAAGGTGCGCGGCCTTTGATGTGCTTGATCTTCAAACGTCCGAATGTTTGCTCGAATTGCTCCTTGCTGTGGAAGTAGATAGGGGAAAGTGACTCAAATTCCAATGCGTGTGTGGAACGGCGGGGAAAAGGCTGTCTATAGGCGCGTATCATGTCTCTGACCTGACGTTCGGATAGAAGGAGATGGGAGGTGCCCGTACGTTTGATGCCTATGAGGGTAGAGAATCAGAATTGTAGAAGCAAATTGATCAGACAATTACCAAGTACAAGCTCCAGAGGTTCTTCATTGTGAGACCGAAGCGGAGAATTCCTTCCTGCAATCTCCTCGACGAGTTTCTTGTCATCATTATATCCCCGGCCTGCTTGCCACCTATCCATATAAGTCAACCACGATATAAACAATGATAATTCAACGAGTAATTCGACCATTGTATGTGAGGCTGGAACCCTCCAATTTGATAGAAATTGCAATTCATGGTTCGAACAAGATGCGTGCGCCTCGACGCATGCACATCGGAGTTACAAGTCTGGACAACCTGGAGGGATATTTGTCAGTATTAGCGAGCCGGCTCGGGATTTTTTCTGGTAGGAGCGGAGCCATACTTGTCAGGCTGCGTTTCAAACCATTTCTCTCCGATCTCGGACAAGCAATGGCTCTTGGAACTTGACACCATTTTTTCTTTTCTTTTCTTTTTGTCCTAAACCCGCTGGGGCTTCGCCCTATGTCGGGTTCTACTGTACGCGGTTTACCTACGTGTCTGCCTAGTCTTCTGTAATACCATTGGCTCCCGCTGGCGCGGTGGCCTAATTGTGCCCGGATGATGGGCTGCAGTCCGTATTATGCCTTTAAGAGGCGTGCCTAGGGTAAAGTAAGTGTGTTAGGATTGCTATATGTCCGGAACTTGACACCATGACCCTACGAATCATCTAGCATGAAATTATTCTTGAACCAATCAACTGCGAATCTGCGACAGTGTAAATGGCGTACATAACTGACATTTACAAAGCGTGAACTTGTGAAACGACTCTACCGTCTATATCGTTCAACTTGCCTAATTCTGCAGGTATCCCAATTCTACTGCTCCGCCTTTGGCCTTCTTTGTCCTAGGCATACTTTGCTGGAGAACAGGATTTTACAGCTGAGCGAGTGCCTGACCAGTGAACGAGGCGTATCATAAATAAGGCAACTCTAGAGTGGAACAGAAACAACCAGGGGTTCTTTGGAAACTTATCCATCTCAGCCTGGTTTTCACCATCTTTGCATATGATAGGGCGTTCTTCAAAGCGATGGGACGTCTCAATCTGCATGCAGAAGCAAAGTTCGCGGCGAAGCTGTAGAAGGACCACAAGAGCGCACAGCAAGAGAGCCAACGTTCCTGGCAGAATCCTGTGGACCTTACCTCCGTGAAAGCAGCTGTGGCAGGTTTTTCGAAGTAATCGTGAAATTCGGTCTATGATGTACCCACCCGGGTGGAACTGCTTCATAACAAAGGAAATTTGCTTTATGTACCCTAACGCGTAAGGACGCGTCGTCGGCACCTGGTTGACAAAGGAAATTTGATTTATGTACTCTAACGCGTAAGGACGCGTCGTCGGCACTTGGATTTTCTTTAAAAAATGACACCACCTGAGACTTCTTATCAACGAATATGTGAGATACACACGAAAATCCTGGGTGAAATGCTTGTGTTTCCACCTAATATCATACTGTCTCTTACTGGAAACTTGTAGGTCTAGGCCATTCCTTGTTCAAAAAAAACTTTTGCTTTGCTCCTTTCCTGTCAGAACGGACGAAACCAGTAAGACGCTCAAACCTGGGATCGTTACGGTCTCATCCTCTCGAACCGCTCATTACCTCGTAGAATAGAGACTCGAACACAACTTTCAAACACAGCGCGGTCGGGGAAAACATTAAAAGGAGCAGATGTGCGCTTCTGGCGGGTTTCAACTTGCTTTCTTGAGCAGTCTTTTGTTTCAATATCAGCCACCCACTAAGGTAAACATTGTCAGTCCAAGAAGTAACGCATACATATAACAGCTGGGAATCTGTATGAAGTCCGGGCAATACTGGCACCCAGATTAACATTCCAGGCAGTAAGTTCTACCTACAGGCGACCTAATTTTAGCGCCATGTCCTGAACGGGTTTTCGCAAAACTACCATCATGTGGAGTGATTTACTCCTTGTTGTACGAAGATCTGATTCACTGGGACGATAGCGTGAGCTATAGACAGGTACAGTCACTCTCCTTTGCCTCGAGGATAAATTTCATGCCAATTTTGTCCCCCTGGGAAGACTTGGCTCGTCCCCTGCGGAGGCTTGGATGCTGGGCTTGGGAAGATCTCTGGAATCGCTTTGACGAGCAAGTAAAAGATTGTGAGAGCTCATATAGGACACACCGAGACGAATAGATGATTGAAGTATGCAATTTCCCATGTCCATTTGTGCTATACCGATGTATTTTGATTGACATAATGAACGGGATTCCTAGTGAAAGGAGTGGGCCTTTGAGATTACACGACACTCCCTCTTTAGAACAATAGCTCTGATGCAAACTTGGCTTCCCTCCCGTTAAACCCCATGCCCAAAGATCCCGGCTCCGCATGTCCCAAATATACCACTTCACTCGCCTTCTCCACCCCCTCAAGCTGTTGCACGAATCCTTTATTTGAATACGTCTGGCAGTCTCAATTTACTCCAGCGTATCGCTCAAACCCATTCGGAAATTCCGCTCACCTTTACAATCTACCCCACGACAATTGCCTTCTTTCTGGTATAAGACCTTTCAAACAGTTCACAGGTGTAGAACGTACCGGGGGACGAATGTTGGAGAACAACAAGCGGATACGGCACAATAAGGATGGTTGATTTCCATAAATTTCCAGCCTGTTTTCTTCTCGAAGGCCTATCGGCTCAAAACGCAGATACAGGCTAATTCAGTTACATCCACGCAGCTAACAATTGATAATGACCACTAAACATTGTTTGGGCTCAGAAAAAGAGCACTATTAGTCAATTATCAATCTGTCTCCATACTATCGCCTCTCTCCTGGTCAGCCTGCTCCTGGATCGCCCTTAAGAATGCCACCACACCGGTCCCCGCCTCTTCTGGCAGCCCTAGTCCACGGACCAAATTACCCAACAGTCCTGTTCTAAGCGCCTGGTCAAAATTAGCAAGTGCACTCCGGAATTGTGGGGAGCTAGAAATCAAGCAAGTAAGTTTGGATCAGGTAAAAAACCATAGAAAGGTAAAATGTACTTGATGATACGTTCTAGCACTTCGGCGGAAGGAGGAACAGGTAGATCGGGCGGGAGATACGGGAAAAGCGCGGGAATGAGCTCGGGGTGCTGGTTAAACAGCGGGCCAAGGACGGCAGGTGTGAGAATATCCGTCAAGGATAGTTCTGCTCAAAGACATCGATTAGAGTCCAACACAAGCAAAAGAGATAGAAATAATAACCAGGTGGAGCAGATGCTTCGGTGCTAGCAGCATCCCCCAAGATCGCTGCAAGTTGGTTGATCTGTTCTTGAGTTGCTCGAAACTGAGGTTGACTGTTAGAGGTCGATCTGCGGAAAGGTGGCGCGTCAGTCAATAATTCAGTCGGGGGAGCATTTCAACGTGCGTGGACGCAGCGGCAGCAGATGTCGAAGCTTGGGACTGCTGCTGAGATGTACACCATTGGGGAGTATAGTCAGGGTCGTCGAGGTAACCATTCAGATTAGTTGTGAATTCGTCGTCGCGAGCAGAAGATGCGTCCTGCAACTGACTGAGAAAACAGTAATGAAGTTATTGACGGACAACTATCACCTGCATCCAGAACTACAAATTCTATATATCAGTATCGATCAACTAATTTGGTAAGATAGACGTACGAAGTGTCGCTGATCCGACGAAGAGAACTTGAGGACATACACCCTTCCATCGCCAATTCGAGGAACCTTGACGAAAGTGGCATCCGATGGAAAGAGAATGAGATCCTATGCCAACAACGCAGGTTGAGTAATCATCACAGACGATACTCAAAAACACCTTACTTCCTCGACGTTTCCCGTTGTTCTGTTTTTCCACATAAAATGCAACAGCCCATCATCACCATTAGTTAAAAGAATAGCACCCTTCTCGGGACGGGCATCAACAAAGTTTGTACCGGGACGGCGGTACGCACGACCGGCTTTGAATGCGAGGAGAGTTTCGGACATGGGATGTGAGTGGTGAAGCGCGACGCGTCAGTGCTTTCGGCAAACTCTGATCGGATTTCGGAATTGGTATTCATGTCCTTTCCTTCATACGATGATGCTCCCGCTTGGGGAGCTACGTTGTCTAAGCCTGCCGACTTCGTGCGTGACGCTTTGAGGAGAGAGGAACTTCTCAAGTAAGCTCTATCTATGGTCTTGTTCGTTCAATGTTGACTGGTGCTTAGAGACATTGTTGCGTCACAGGAAGACCTACGCAGTTCGCTTTCATATCTTCCTCGGTCCAATACTGACGAAACTCACGATTTTCTCAGCTCTGGTGGCTCGTGTGCAGACAGTACAAAAGGAGGTTGACAAGCTGACATCAGGGAACGCCACACTACAGATGTACATCGACAACCTTACAATGCAAATGGCGAAGAGACGATGACAGAGATGATAGTGGAATACCAATATAAAATAGAGGCTCCACTTTAGAAACCATCCCTGCATAATGTTATTGATGGTCTGAAGAGATAAGATAACAATGAATGTATGTAGTATAACTTATAGACATGCACATGTAATTGAACGAAGTAGTAGTACAGCAGGGGTGATTATCTGTGAAGAATGTTTCCAGTGATAAGGCATAAATGCAGTAAGATAATGGTACAAAAAACAACGGTAGATCAATGGCTTCGTGCAGTAAGCCACTGGAGCACTATGTCTCTGCAAAAATGTCAGTTATGATTCCCCAGATAAGAATACAACGTACAAGTTGTGTTGACTTTTCATTGAGCACTGGAAAATGTAGTCAGGATTTGGGAAAGTCGTCGAAACAGATTTTGATCCCACCGAGTAACACTAGAATTTTGGCATTTAGTCCAAAATCCTGTGGCAGACAAGAGGGACGCACCGATACTGGCCGGTCTCTGATTCGGTCAAGTTGTCTGAATTTCCTTCGTGAGAGATCGTGTTGGTTGAGTATAAAGGGCTTACAGGGCACCGATGAGTTGTTTCACGGTAGCATGTCCTTCTAGGTCGTTTTTGTTGCCGAGCTACATGACTGTGAACCCGAAGCGAATGAGATAGGTACAGATGAGCGGCGCACCACCAGTAATGGCACGCCCGTAAGACTATGTTGGGACAACAACTGGTGTAGTTCAAACCGCGCCGAATTGAATCTGTCCGTCTACAAATTACATTAGGGGCCTTCCAATGGAGACAGGCGAAGACATACATCCATCGAGTCCACAACAAATCTAAGGTCAGGTAAGATATGCAGAAGACCAAGTTGAGGACGGGAAAAAGACATACACGATAGCATCAACACCGTTGCAGTATCTTTCCCACATGTTACGAAATCTAGGTTGGCCTGTGGCAACCACGGTCGGCAAGCCGAAAGAAAAGAGAAGAAAGAAAGTTACGCACCAGCAACGTCCCAAACTTTTAGCGTAACATTACCCTTCCTGATTTTGCGGAAATTGAACGCAACGGTCGGAACGACGTCTTCACTCCACTGGTACACGGCATCCATGAGAACAATTCTGCGATGGGACGCTATGCATCGATATACCTGTCCAGATGTTATCACGTTCACGAAGGATGTCTTTCCAGAAGCCTGCCAGTGCTATGTCAGACGTACCACGGAACTCAAAAACCATCGAACGTTCATACCTGGAGCCCGACGACAGCTATCTCGGCCGCTTTCGAGAAAAAGAACCTATTTGAAGTGGGATCACGATCAGAGAAAGACAGCAGCAAGTACTCACCCACTCAGCCAGAGGAAGAACGAGGTGAAGAAGCCAGCCATGACCGTTTGGGACAAAAAACTCGAAGAATGACGATTGTGCCGTTGCCGCCAAGCGCGTTTGTCACAGATGGGTCATGTCACTCTTTACGCTTTCCAAATATGGCATCGTCTATATATGGCCTCGAGCTTACTTGGTATTCTGCATACACAGATGTGCGCGCGTTTGAAATGATTATCAGTTCATGAAGTCCATTAGTTGAATATTTTCTTGACCAGTTAATTGAATTTTCTATTTCGAGCATATACTTGAAAGCCGGATGCTGAAGTACTTGATGTGGAAAATTGGGCTCTCGCCAAGCACTTGACTACATATTTGACCCAATGCCATGTATTTTTTTCCCGAAGTGTCCGAAGCACGGACAAGAAAAAGAAGGCGCTTGAGGACGCGTCAAGCGCCACGTGACCGAGAAAGGTGATCTGTCACGCTCGTCACGATCAATAATTTTGCTTTTCTGCTCCTCAACTTGATGAGCACCCTGGGTCGTCTGCCTCCGTCTACAGTCCCACGATGTCTCTCCTTAAAATCATTTCATAGCTCCCGTACTCTAAGGAATGTCCCTCTTTCACAAAAACCCCGTGTACTGAATTCTACTGCCGACGACCAACTTGCGCGTACGCTCCGCAACCAAGGTGACATCAATGCGACTTTGCTGCGCACGATTAAAGATACCCTTGAGAATCAGCACGATGGGAGTAGAACACCCTCGGATTCCGCAGGATTGACCAGTGTGAGTATAATTTTTCTTGAGTTATCCCAGCTCAAAGGAACCAAAGGTGGCGAAGGAGATGTATCGAATCTTGCAGAAAAACCATCTATCGCTTGCGGTAGAACAGCATAGTGACACGGGCAAACATCCACTGAGTCCATCGAAGAAGAAGAAGAAGAAGAAGCCTTCACCCTCTCCCGTCCCACATGCAGAAGACCCGTATATCCTACTCAAGACTCTCCAGAAAACCATAAGGGGGTCAGAAACGGGATGGGGTCCTGATAGTGTGTTTTATATGTGCACCTCTTCTTGATCAATTTCAATAAGTTTTCACAGAACTCCAACCGACTGACCAACCCTTGGGCACTACCCCCTCAACGCCCAAACCTGGACAGGCATCAGAGGAAGAAACAGGAGAAAACACTGCCTCAATCAATCGCCTCACTCGTTCCCATGCCCCTCACCTCCAACCCGAAGCGACACTTTCGTATTCCCGACGCATAGAGGGTCTCCTCGAACCCACCAACCGCCCCACACTAGAAGACATTGAGCCCCCCTCGGAGCAGTACCCAATCGCGACGCTCTCGCACGGCTTAGACCGCGTACTTTTCAAGTATGTGTTTCTGATAAACGTGAGATACGGACCAGTAGACTTAACGACAAACGTACCATAGCCCTGGCGTACATTGGCTCCAGGACCCGAGATCAAAGGTGTACAATTTCCCACCGTATCTTCGGTGCATACCTAAAGTCACGGATTTTGCGTTCGAGCGCCTTGGTGGTTTCATCAAGAGCTCGCGGGACAATGTACGTTATTTGTTTCATTGAGTATATGCGCGATATGCCAACAGGCACCTAGGATCTCTGGGACCTTGCGCGGAGGGAAAAACGAACCTTTGCGGGCTCAACGTCTTCGCTCTCGGGAATGCTTTCTCACATCTATTTTCTTCTTTCTGGGGACAAGGATATCAATACGGACAATCTGAGTCGGCATTTTGGGAAAGAGGTAATGCGTTTGCTTTATGCACGTAATACGCGTTCTGATATACTTGTGGTGATTCGCAGTCTCGCAGCTTCACTTTGGGCCAGCGTATGCCCGCATCGGTGTTGATGAACCATAAAGATGGGATGTACGCGATTGATTCGGATAGTGACAAGGATCAATACTCGGATAAAAACATTCTTACTTGGATGGTAATGTTCATCAGCTTCACATTCGTGCATTTGCAAAAATGTATTGATCAATCTAGGGTACACTTCTTGAGAGATTCCTAACCTCGACGCCAGAAGAGTTTGCACCATACATGCGATTCAATCCTCCTCCTCCATCGATGGAGAAAAAGCTTAGGGATGCGTATCGTTATGCCAAGGTGTGTGCGGTCACTTAATCTAGTCACGCCAAAGAACTAACACACTAGTGATGCAGTCTGAAAAGTTTGTAATGCGCTCACAGCTCGATTGTGTAGACTCGAGGCTTCCCGGTACCGGTGTGTTCGATATTAAGACGCGCGCTTGTCTTCCCATACGGATGGATTTGCTCAACTTCGAGGAGAACTCGGGGTATTTAATACGTTCCCAAGTTGGAAAGGTGGAGAGTTTTGAGAAGGAGTACTATGATCTTATCCGGTCGGCGTTCCTCAAGTACAGGTGAATATCGTGCCGTTGAACATACGTACTACGCTGACGGTCCGTTAGCTTCCAAGTGCGCATCGGTAACATGGACGGCGTGATCGTCGCATATCACAACACAGCTCGCCTCTTCGGATTCCAGTACATCTCCCTGCAGGAAATGGATGAAGCCATCTTTGGCAGTGGCGAGGGTGTAGGCGACCGAGTATTCAACAAGTGCGTGGGTCTCCTTGAGAGGGTGTTGGAGGAGGCTGTGGCATGTTTCCCTGGAGAATCGGTGAAGTGCACGTTTGAGAAGCTGGAAGGGGAGAATGTGATGAATGTGTGGGTGCAGCAGGAGAAGCCCGAGGTGGCGGAAGGAGAGTTGGTGCCGATCAAGCAGTTGGAAGTGAGAGTCGAAAACTTTTTGGGACAAAGCCCGGTGAGAGGGTCGACGGCAGTGGCGTCTGTTGATGAGCCATGTGAGTTGCATTCTTTCTTATGAGATGACGATGTTGATTTCTTGAATAGGGACGACGCACTGGTCGATATCGAAGCTGTTGGCGTCGGGTGCTGAGGTTTGCTCGGCACTAGAGGCCGCCAAGATGCGACAGTTCCGGTACATTGATATACCGACTGGGCTGGACGAGGATACGGTGGGAGCGATGTGGGCTGCGCTCAACTTTGGTGGAGTGGACAAGACGGAGGATAACAGGCCTGCATTGCCCGCTCATTACTTTAGGCCGCCGGGGCCGAAAACGCAGGAGCTCAGGAACATTGCGCGGGCGGGGGGAGAGGAGACGGCGCAAGAAGTGATTGAAGAAGTGGGCCAGCCGAAGGTGTGGCTCGGTGGGATTGTTGAGTGGGAAGAGCTGCAGAAGGTGTACGACTTGATAAAGAGGAAGGAGGAGGAGCCGGGTGTCGAAGAGGTTGAGGACGCAGAGCGAGCAGGACCAGTGATTGAGGAGCAACAGGCTAGCGAGGGGCAGGAGGTTAGTGAGGGGTGAATGAGCTAGTCAAGTCGCGTGGGCGGCTGACTTGCCTAGTGGGCAATACTAGGTGAGCAGGCTCATTTGTACCTTATTCTTCTCGTTACACTTATGGTCGCTAAGTATGTAATATAATTTACGGGTAGAACTAGTATAATATCCGAGACACGTGTTATAACGACTTGGAGTTGACCAACGAGATGAGCGAGGTAAGTGGAGGCGCCTAGGCTGGGCAGGGCTGGGCAAAGCGCTGACTGATTTATTCTTGGCAGTTGCTGAGAATCCCAGGACCGCGCCAGGTGAGAATCTGCCATGATGAGTGACAAACGGCGGACGTGGGTGCCAAAGTTTTCTATTACGAGCAGCACTGGCTGCAAGTCGCCGGGCAGCCCAACGCCGCCGCTGCGCTCTCGTGCTACGTCTCTTGATCTCCCTCGCTCATCTTCCCCACAGGATGACTCCGCCGCCAGCAAGCCCTCCTTCTCCAGGTCCTTATCCAACATGATCAATGTCCTCTCCCGCACAGACGAGAAGGAATCCCGCGGACGCTCCCTCGTCCAGCTTTCCCGCGTCAAATCTGCCTCATCAGTGCCCCCCTCGCTCCCAGACTCCCTCCCCAGCCGCTCCCGTGCCCGCTCCATCTCCCCCTTCACCTTTCGCCGTCGCCGCCCTGAGCCCTCTCCCCCACCCTCCGCAGTCCGTCTCTCTTATTCAGACACCGAGTTCGAACCAGACCCACCCTCCGTCCGCCCGCGCTCGACTGCCTACGACTCGGGCGACGACACGGCCCCTGACGACACTGAAGACGACGAATCCTCCGATGACGGCTTTTTCGACGACGTCACCGAGCGCAATACCGAACAGAACGCACTCATCGTCACCCCCGTGCCTCTCGCTCACGCCGCTGCCGAAGAAGCAGACCCAGACCCCCTAGGTGAAGGCGTCAACGTCGTCGTACCCCCCGAGCCGTACTTTCCGTCCACACTCGACCCCAGCAGTCGCATGAAGCGCAATCCGCGCCGCCGAAAGACCACGAGACACCACGAGACGCTGCATCACGAGACTTCTCGCCCAGTGTTCGAGCGTGACAGGTGCACGATCTCAATCACCCAGGGAGATCCCGCTGCTAAGCTCGGTGATCGCAAGAAGAGGAGGTATATCGTCGCGAGTGATCTTAGCGAGGAAAGTCGCTATGCCGTCGAGTGGGCCATCGGGACCGTGCTTCGTGATGGGGATAGTTTGCTCATTGTGACGGTCAATGAGAACGACGCGAAGGTGGACCCACCGATCCCGAACGCGAGCGATCGCGCGACAAAGCTGAGGAGCCAGCAGGAGGTACGTGTTTTGTGCTGGTCTTTTTCTTTGCATCTTATCATTATGTACGATGTACAGCGCCAAGGTCTGGCGTATATCCTCGTTCGGCAGGCTACGAGCCTCCTCCAGCGCACCAAGCTCAACGTCAAGGTTTCCTGCCAGGCATGGCACGCCAAGAACGCTCGGCACATGCTCTTAGGTACGCGTTCCCCATCCGCCCCTGTGGCATTCTAATGTAACCTTGCAACAGACATTGTAGACCACAACGAACCTGAAATGGTCATCGTCGGATCTCGTGGACTCGGACAACTAAAAGGGTTCGTCCTCACTCTGTCTACCATTGTGTCACTAACGATACTCAAACCACACACAGCATCCTCCTCGGCTCAACATCGCACTATTTGATCCAGAAGTGTTCCGTGCCCGTCATGGTCGCCCGCCGACGGCTCAAGCGTCCACCACGGAAATCCGCGCACCTCTCGACGCACCGCACGCATGTGTCACTCGCGGAGGCGGGGATCGATAGGGTTGTGCATAAGGTTGATGAGGATGTACAGGTTATGAGGGAGGAGATCCAGAGGGAGGATGAGGAGAGGAAGGGAATGGGGAAAGGTAAGGGGTTTGGTGGTCATGCTCATGGTCATGGGCATGGCGTGGAAGTGGAGGGGGAAGAAGAGGAGGAGGGAGAGGAAGGGGATGCCGAAGAAGGAAATGCGCGGGCAGGGATGAAGGTTGTGGGTTAACGAATTGAATGTTTTCTCCTTATTTGTCTTTCTTGCCCAGAGGCCCTGTATGTTTCTCGGTCTTCACAATACACAGTTCGCATTTGGGTCAGATAATGCGATTATGCGTGATTGTGCTCTTCAAATGCTCATACCGAGACAAGGATGCGGGGAGTTGGGCTTAGGATTTGTTCTACGGGGTGCTTGTTCTGATAGGTATTTCCGAACTCAGTGAGTTCGGCTTAGTTTGTGGGTGATTATCAAAAGAAACTGGCTATGACTGAATTGTCATCCACCATCATTCAAGGATGCGGGGGGTTGGGCTTAGGGTTTGTTCTACGGAATGTTGTTCTGATAGGTATATCAGAACTCGGTGAGTTCGGCTTAATTTGAGTGGCTTTGGGTGATTATTGTACCGCCAATAGCTCGCAGAACAAGTGACAACGTCTTCTAGAAATCAACTATGACTGGATTGTCATCCAGCATCATTCAACTGTCATGTAAGTACATCGGACACTAGTGCGCCTACTGAGATAAATAAGCGCTTAAGAACCCGGTGGGTGAGAAACTAGGCTTGGGTGGATATACTTGGTTACTGTTGACGTTCAGATACACCTACCCATCTTCGGTAAGTCTTCTTCAGTTCAAGTGAACACGCGCAGATGGCTCAGAAGTTTTCCGTCTTCTGGCAATCACGTGTGGATTTCAGCACAGTCCATTGTAGTGCATCGTATGCGCACCACATAGACTGTAGAATACTTATTGCCTTAGGTACTGAGGTAGAATTTAATCTCTGAAGATCTTGAGAAAGTAACAACAAACGACGGCTTGGATATGGTTCATATCTAAGTTGAGTAAGAGGAACAAGCTTGAATAACATAAGCTATGTTGTACTAGTTCCATCTTCTTCGGTGTTTTCGTAATTTCCCAGAAGAGGAGGAACTATTTTATATCATTCAGGAGCAAGTTATTACATGACATACGTCTTGGGTATTGTATATATAGTATTTGTCAAGTAAGGTGTACGGACATCCCTTTCGGTACTCCGAGCTGATGCCTTTTCAAGTTATGCCCCCTCGTAGCCATTTTACTACCATTGTATCCTTCGGGGTTCATCCACTAACGTGCCGTCCCCAATTTCTAAACCCTTCTGCTTTCAGCAATGCTGATTGAACTTAGTCAGCACGGTAGCAGCTGGCCCGTTCTGGTCGAAGCGGTACTAGGGTGGACCGTTTCTCTTCATCCGGTCTGATGGGACACAGTCCGGCAACCTGCGAAACCACCTATTGAATCCTATGCTTCTTTTTCTCGCCTATCCATACTACACACGCGTGTACAGTTACTGCCATGTGTTTCGATGTGCAAACGGTTCATGACGTGCGAATCGTGACGTGCAAAATGTACTCGACCCAGTCCCCTGAAGTCTCGTTCAATGCAGCTCTTGTTGCAACATTGGATTTGTCTGAAGATTCTCTCTCAGACCAATGAACAAGGGGAATCTGTTCAAAAAACTGCATTTTGCACACTGAAAACCCTTTGTACATCGAGACACATGACAGTAAACTGAGTTTACTTGCTGATGATAGTCGCATCCGATCTCATATGCCGCTCACACCGAAATTAGAACGCGGTGAGTTAGGCTCGAATGCAGCGCCATTCGGTACCATGACATATGTCAGGCCGTGAGATACAATCCTCATGCCAAGGCCAGTAGATCTCCCACAGGCCCTACTGGATTAGCACTGTGACTTACAACAAGGTTTTGATCCATCCATTTTGCAAATCATCCTATCTTTTGCAAAATTTCTCAGAGGGGCACGCGCACAATGTCAAATCATGTCCGAGTCTTTGTAATGCTGTTGTGTGGGAATCCAAAGATGTATTCCATCGTACTCACACGCGCAACGAAATAATCGTTACGGGCGGGTGGCGGTGGCAAAAGAGCCGATTATGCGATCAATTATGATTGTGAAGTGTGTTGTCGTTGCAGAAGATAGAAGAGATAGAAGGGTAGTACTAAAGTATCAATCGTCAGACCCGACCATCAGTGGCCTTTAGAGTCGTGATACAATAAACTTATAATTAGTCTGATAGATCAAGTATCAGACTAGAATTCCTACTAATCATGGCTACCAGAAAAAAATTCTCATTTTGGGGATGTTGTGTTACGCATACGTTACCCGACTCCCGAGAGATGCGGCGGTAAGAAATTCAGAATTCGGATCAAGCAATTGACGAGTAATGTGCATAGATATGTACAGAGATGTACTCAAGAGATGTCAGACTGTCAACTTTGTAAATACTCTGCGGTCCGGTGATGAAATCCAGATTTTCATGAGAAACATGGTCAGTTGGTTAGCTGTTACTAGATCGGCCCACGCGAATAGAGTTCGAGGATTTCTAATAAGCCTGAGACTCCTTGTCCGAATCGACTAGTGACCCTGATTCGTAGGTTTCTGGAGCTGTTGCCTCTGTGTTCAGGGCACAGGATGTCCGATACTCAAGCTTTCACCTACAAGCCACAAAACATATCTCTACTCCCGAAAGTTTATATACGGAGTTGCTGCGGTTACATGATCTTCAAATTTTGGAATTGTTTCTGGACACACAACATGGCTTGCTGTATTCCTGACCTTAAATATGACGTACGTGGGGATCTCAGAATCCATATCTCAATTGTGTAGATCATCCAAGGTCATGTACATCATTCAGTTGGATCCTGCAATGTAATTTGAAATCGATCCGTAATTGGAGGGGAATATAAGAAAGAAGCAAATCCGTGCTCAATGGCCAAGCTCACCCAGACGAAATTCACTACAATCCGTAGTTCATCTAGATTAATCTTCCTGGTTGGTTTGGCGGCTAGTTGCGCAGTTTGCATGAGCCACCAGGTCCTCGATTTGCCTGCCTTGTCAAAGTTGACCAATCTTAAACCGATCCGGAAGAGTCATCTTTAATAACTCTCTTGTCTTCGTCTTGACTGAACTTTATCCGGTTTGAGGAAAAGCAGAGTTATTCTCCAGGGTCCTTTTGCACCACTTGTCAGATGACATTACTTTTGGAGCTTCTCCCTCCCTGACCTCTTTAACGCTTACCATGATTGTCACCAATCAGAACCCCTATTTGACAACATTCTATCTATCCAGCAAACATCTTCCCATCTATGCAAATATACACTCTTCAGAGACGAAAAAGTTCTGGCAATGATACGAGACTACCTTTTCATACATTTGATCAACGCGATGTTCTTGAGTTGAAACCTGTTTCTCAACGATACCAACTTGCTTCATAAATTTATCCCCTTTTCTCGTTATTCCGCGTCATTATCGGTGCATCAATAAGCGAAGCAGGCGCCCAGACCTACTGCTAAGTACTCTGGACATGTGATTGGCTGATATGTCAAAACGTCGACATGCTACGCGAATGACCCGAAAAGCATGGTCCGTTATCTGGTCTTCAGGCACAGCAAGTGTAGATCTAATCAGCCTTCCTTGATGCTTGTGCTATTCCATCCGGGGAAGACTGTCAATTGACTTTTAAATTGTCCGAGGAATCATGATTCATGATGATGCCTATAGTTATGTGACAAGCTCCGATTGAGCAATTTCGAAATCTGAACAGAGCAGTCTTGACCAATCGTATACATACGTTATGTGTTTTACGATTCGGATAGGTAGCTGTGCACGTGGATAGCAAGGTTTGATCCACTCCTTAGGATGAGTAGGATTCACGACATGTATTTCGACGTAATCTTAATTTCCTGATACATTTTTCATATTGAGGGGCAGACACACGTCAATGCCAGAGGACGAGGATCTCTTTTGATTACCGGTCACTGGCCACGGCCTATTTCGTTCAAAAGGAGATGTTTGTGTCTATCCCGACATTCAGCTGTGCTCACCAATTTCCACCTCTTCCGCAACACAAAGCCTGCTAATGTGCCCGACCCGGAACGGTTGTTCCACAGTAGCAGAACTTTCCATACGAGTTTCTTCCTCTTCGCGAGCTTAAGTCAATGTCTTGCCCATTGACCGGTTACTTGGAACGATAGTTGTGGCATTGATTTCAGATGATGGCCTTGATTAGTAAAACTTACAGAGTCGGCCCGGGAGTAATCGCTAGTTGTCTCCGGGACCAGAGTAAAGACATGCTGCACATTACTTCAGAGAGCAAGACAGATAGATCTACATACTGATTGGGCCACAATATTTGAAACGGAGTAATGGCAAGGTATAAGAAGGACTATCGTTCCAATAAAGTTTTGCATCACCAGCATGGCAGCATCGCAAGCTCTCCCTCTCAAAAACCATTCTCATCTTCAGCTTGCAGTCTTCAGTCATAAAAATAGAGAAGACATCACCGTTGGAGACTATCTTCTCGCTCGTCTCCAACAACTTGGCGCTACTGCGAGTTCAATGATTTCGGTTCGATGTGTGTAATTATCTAACCCTCGTGTAGCACGTATTTGGCGTCCCAGGAGATTTTAATCTCGGATTCTTGGTGAGTTCTTCGTCTCTATGTCTGATTATCGTCTTGAGTACTTTCAAGGACCTTGTCGAGGATCATCCCACCATCGAGTGGGTCGGTACTTGGTCCGTCAATTTTTTCTGCACCCATCCGTCAAAAGCTTATGTGGGGTAGCAATGAGCTCAATGCCTCCTACGCAGCCGACGGATATGCTCGGGTAAATAATACAATTGGTGTGGTCTTGACTACGTACGTCTTTTCAACTCCAGACATGCTCTGCGAGTGGGACTCACACACATGAACAGTTTTGGTGTTGGGGAATTGTCCGCAATAAATGGTGTTGCAGGAGGCAAGTCCGACATCTACTCGCGGACAAGTTCAGACTCATCTGGTTCTATTTTGATCTTATCTCAGCCTTCTCTGAAATGGTCCCTGTGCTCAATCTCGTTGGAGTTCCTAGCACAGCTCAGCTAAACTCCAAACCATTGTTACATCATACATTAGGAGACGGGCGGTACGTACAATCCCGTTTATTAAACGTCTATTCGATCTAAGTCATAGTCAGTTTCGATGCGTACACTATCGCAGCCCAGCAGTTCACATATTCTCAGGCTTTCCTAAGGAACACGGAACACGCGCCAAGTGAAATTGATCGCGTCCTCATCGACTGCATAACCAGAGTATGGCTATATTTTTTTATTTTATCGTCTCGGAAGTTAAGAATTACAATGTCCAGGCTCGTCCCGTTTACCTAGCCCTGCCTACAGACATGGTCTCTGCCAAAATATCTTCCCAGCGCCTTCGAAAGCCGCTGAATCGCACCTCACCCCCCGAGGACCTGCGACTTCAATCGTTCGTTCTTGATCTTGTCGTCGAGAATTTTCAAGAAGCAGAGGGAGATGCAGTCGTCTTGGTGGATGCGTGTGCGATCCGACACGACGTTAAAGATGAACTACACGAATTCGTCAAGAAGACTGGGTTCCCCGTTTTTTCGACGCCGATGGGAAAAACGGCCGTCGACGAGAATCTAGAACGTTATGGTGGTGTGGGTGGAATTTTATATCCAATTGTATCTTGTTGGCTTAGCTCTGTGATTCTAGGTTTACTTTGGGTCTATCAGCCGTCCTGAGATCAAGGAGAAAGTGGAATCCGCCAAACTCGTCCTTTCTGTTGGCCCATTAAAGACAGATCTTAATACGGCCAACTTTTCCTATAACATTCCTATTGAACGTACTATCGAGGTTCATGTTGCATTTCTAGACGTGATTGATGATCGACTGAAGTGTGTTCACTTCTAGCTCCATTTCGACCACACAACAGTTCAGTATGCGGTTTTTCCAGGTGTTGGCATGAAGGATTTCATCCCGAAGTTGACGGAACGACTAAAGTCCTTCCGTGCTGTGGCGTCGATGTTGTTTGTCCCCAAGTTCCTCAACTTTGTCCCTCATGAGAAAACGGAGATCATCACTCATGATTTCTTTTGGCCACGTGTTGGCGAATTCTTTAGGCCAAAAGATATCATTGTGACTGAAACAAGTGCGTACCATCTGATTTTATCGGCGCCTGTATAGTTTATTTGCGTATCAGGTTCTCCTAATTTCGCAATCCCGGACGTCCCATTGCCCGAGGGGTCGATTCTAGTTAGCCAACTTCTATGGGGTAGTATCGGATGGTCAGTGGGTGTGCAAATTTCTTTCTTATCTTTGTCCCTACTCTCGTTTTAAGGGACTTGGAATAGGGAGTTTGCTGGGCGCAACCTTGGCAGCAAGAAAGAAAGGTCTTGGACGATGTATCCTATTTATCGGAGATGGTAGCATGTAAGATACTCATTGTTTGAGCAATCTACTTTCCTCACTGAAATATTGGTCAGTCAACTCTCAGTGCAAGAGCTTTCTACGATGATTCGGGTTGGGGTAACACCCATTATCTTTGTTCTCAATAACAGTGGTTACACCGTTGAGCGCTACATTCGAGGAATGACTCGGTATGGATCATGAATTCCCTGCTGCAGTACCGGTATTAATCTGGAGGGTCAGAAAATACAACGACATTTTTAGCTGGAAATGGACGGGACTATTGACAGTTCTCGGTGATTCTCAGGGAAAGGAGCTGTCTAATTCATACACGGTGCAGACCAAAGACGAGTTAGTCAGTCTACTCGACGACCCTACATTCGCGCGTGCCGACAAGATTCAACTTGTTGAGGTCATCATGGACAAGTTAGACGCGCCAAAGTCATTGCGACTTATGACGGGAGCCATAGCTAAAATGAACGCTTATTAGCGACGACGCGTGGAGTCGCCCAAACTTCTTACTTCATTTCTTCATTTCTTTGCGAAAGAAAGGATGTATTAATGTATCGGATATCAAGTTTGGGAAGCTCCCGCCAACCCTTGTCCAGGTATTTCCCAAGAGTCGGTATCTAATAGACACTATATGTCCCAAAGAGAATTTTTCTTTTAAATATTTATGTAAGAAGGCGCGGTTCTTGCGACTTAGTCAGGCCGAAAATAAACGAGATTGCGTTATCTCTTCCGCAAGAGAGAGAGAGAGAGAGAGAGAGAGAGAGAGAGAGAGAGAGAGACTAAGCGAAGTATCGAAATGTGGTTCGTGTATCACGTGATTGACCTTGCTTTCATGTCAACATTGTAAAAGTTGTGTACCAATGAACTCGCCTGGATTGACAACTGATACACTCAGAAGCCTCTTCTAGCCTACAAGCATAGCAGGCAGTATGACTGCTACCTTGAAGCCTGGACAAGCCCACTATCACCTTACTGCTACCTTGAAGCCTGGACAAGCCCACTATCACCTTATAGGTTTCCGCATCATTGATTGCTATACATTCTCACCGATTATTCCAGCAGTGACCTTGGTGACTTCTTGCTCCAACTTGTACGATGTTTCTTGTTCTGATAGCCAGCAGGCTTGCAAGCTGGAGACAAGCCAATGCAGACCTCTAGAGCTGACTTTCTGACCAAAAGTGTCATCAATTCTATGAGGGGGTATCATGCTTGAAACCAAGGTCATCATGGGATCAAAATCTCACTGCTACTATTCAGCAACTACTATGTGGCTCTGGACAGGAACAATGCCTTGGTTAGCATGTCTAGTGGTGAGTATGCTCCTGATGTATTTATCTATTTATCATGTAATTTGCATTGACAAACTTTTTCTTTCTCTTTTCAGCCAAGCAGTGGTATTGTCTTTACTGTTTATGAAAACATTATTAAAATCATTAAGAATGAGAATTCTTTATAAATACCTTTCAGTTGTTTCAGACATTGTACTTTGGAATACTTGATACAATAGCCATTTGTGGCAAGTGTGAGTATCTGTCTTTTGTAAGCAGTTCCAAGTCTGTTCTAGGTATAAATAGTATCACCAGACAATAGTGATCATAGTGGAGATCATGTTGCAGTTTGACCAGGTTTTCAATTGGAAGAAAGATCAATGGATGCTTGCCCATCCTTGTACTGTATTGGTGTACATATTTCACCACCCTTTATTGAGGAATCCAAGCTATAAATCCTCAAAATGTTTGGAACTCAACCTAAGTAATGGGCTGAGTACTGTAAAGGTCATACTGAAGAATCACCATAAAACAGTGACTTAGCTGCATATGTAATCTTTTTAGCCATCTCCTTGTTTTTTCTGCACTGCTAGTGAATGCAAGTGCCAGCCTCAGAGGCCAGAAGTGCATAGTGTCATGGATGTGACAATCTCTGACAGCTACATCATATTGAAGGAGATTATAACTGAGCCAGAAAATTGTCAGGGAGTCTAGCCCTTATTGCTGTCCAAAATACTTACTCAATGTGATTGATAAGCAACAATGTCTATTTAAAAGTAAAAATAGAAATAGATATCAAACTTGAAATCAGAACTGATTTTAAAATTGAAACTAAAATCAAAAATGAAAAAAACACTGCAAAACTATGGATTCAATATATTTTCCATGAAATAAAGCTATAAGTAAAATCATGAGTTTTTGTCCAGTGTTGCCTAGTATAGATGTAGTAGCTATAAGTGAGACAGTAAATAAGGTAAAGTCAAAGTAAAGATGACATTCCAGTCTATAACAAAAATTTTGCCATGTAATATGGTTACTTTACAGAGTCAGGACTGAGAGAAGTATTGACAGACAAGCAGATCATGTCTTTTGAGAGGTGACTGAGGGATTTGGCATTCAGTTACAAGAATATGTGACAAAGTAGGGATAATTGTGACTTAGCAGAGTCTAGTTTTTTTAAGTATGTTTTTTTTATTCTATTAAATATTAGTTTTTTTTAATTCTGTCAAATACTTTTTTTCATCAAATATTGTTTTTGTCATAATCTATTCCTGGACCTCCAAACCTTTTTCCAACATCTCACTACTTCTGAAGAACCCACTAATACTCCCTCAACCTGCCTTGACCTCCTGAGAATCTCTGATGCTTTTCTGGCAATCCCTGATACTTCCCCTAATTTTAATACACACTCTAACCCATCTCCACAACTTACTTGACCTTCTGAGACATTTCAACAATTGTGGTATGAACTGTACTCCCATATCACCATGGCCTGCCAACTGATCAGAACCAACACCTGCTGAACCCATGCAGCTCTGACAAGTCCTGCCATCCAATCCACCTCTTCTAGAGCAACTTATAGTTAGTATATAAGTTGTAGGACAGTATTTACTGAAAGTAGTCTTGATATTACTGATAATTCTCTGTTTACATTTATATACTTTTCAGTTTTGTCTCCATTTCTGTCTCTAGTCTCATGTCCATAAATCTATCTTTTTTTGCCTTTGTCTTGTCTTGACTCTATCTCACCTCACCTGTTTCCATTTTCTCTCAGTGTGCCTCAGTCCCTCTTTCCCCTGATTCTTTCTAACTCTTCATTACAATCTCCATTTATGCCTTTACAATTTTGAACATTTATTGCTATTCCTGGACTTGTCTTACAATCACTCATAGCACTTTGCCATAATTAACTGACCCTTGATCCATCCTTTAATCTGCTTCTATCATTCTTACAAGCTCCCTTACTCCAACTATAATGCAGTTACTGAGCCTTTCATGCACTAAACTATGAGTCAGAACCTATCAATTGATTCTGGCTATAGTTGTATAAAAAGACTACTTTTAGTTATGTAATTAACCTCACAAATTATATACAAGTTAAATAACTAATAATTAGTAATGACTGTAAATATTAATAAATGTATTGTATGAGCTGTAACACATATAAGCCATTACATACCCCCCTCATGA
>JABCKS010025096.1:0-27190 GCA_018851325.1 Termitomyces sp. DKA19 | reverse complement strand
AGAACTTATGAGCTTAAGATAACTGCTCCCTAGGGTCATCTAAGCCATAGTATGTAGTTTTGTCTCCTTTCTCCTTTGCCATCACTTTCTTTTTATACCACACACTCTATATATAGGCTTCTTCAATAATAGCATGATTATATGCCTTTTTAATGTATATACCAGGCACTACTGCCTTCCAGACTGTCAATACATACTTAGCACACTCTTGACTAATCAAGGGTCTATGATTTAACTATCCTTTGGCTTATCTCTCTTCTCTAGCAAGCTTATCCTGCATTACTAGTAGTTGGGTCTATTTGTGATACATAGTGTAATCTTTATAGGGTAATGATTGGTTGATGTAGCAATCAGTACTGTCACAATCCATTCTTGGACCTCCCAATCTTCTCCCAACACCACTTCCCTCTCCAAAGAACCCACTAAATGTTTTTTCAACCAACCTAACCCCTGGTAACCCCTGGTATCCCTTTGGCAATCTCTGACAAACTCCTGGCAATCCCCAGTGCCTTTATTAATTCCAGTACATGCTCAATGAACCCTCTGCAACTTACCTGTCCCTTCAGAACATCTTGACAATCCCCTTATGACTTATCCATCCCTCTGGAATGTCTTGACAATTGTGGCACCTCCTTGGCCCACCAATTAGTTAAGAACTGACACCTGTTAGACCCATATATTTCCAACAAGCCCCACCATCTAACCTGCCCTCTCTAAGGTAGTCCCCATAGTCAGTATATAAAGTCATAGACAGTTCTTGCTAGGTAGTCTTGATATTACTGTTATTCTCCCACTATGTTTGCACTAGTCTCTGTTCAATTTCTATTTCATTTCCAGTCCTGTCTCCTCAAATCTATCTCTTTTTGCCTCTGTCTTATCTGGCCTCCATCTCATCTTGACTATTTCCATTTTCTTCTTATATGCTTAAGTTCTTTTGTTCTCTGATTTACTCCAACTACTGCTATGGTCCATGCTTGCACTTTTACAATCCCAAATGATCATATCTAATCTCAGGCTTATCTCACAATCCTTCCAATACTGTGCCACTATCAGCTTGTCTCTAATCCACCCTCCACTTCCATTCTAAGCACAAACAATGGGACTATGCTATTAAGCTGGTATCTAGAGCAAAACCTTTTAGCTGTAAGGTCTATCTGCTTGTACCATGAAATTATGATGAACTGGATGCCTTTCTATAGGAGAACCTCAGCTCATTAACAGGGTATAATCTTCTGTCTTAAATCTTCTGACCTACTCTGGACTTAGCTAAACCCCCTCCATCTACTTGCTGCTACTCATATTCAAAGCCTAGAACTGTCTGAGATGCTAAATTATAAGTGCAGGACATTAAGTCCACCTAGTAAGGATTTGTCTAGTTAAGCTGCACTTCTATAGTTAGCAGAACCTGACATAATATCAAGACTCTTCCTTGCCCCATTCTTAATATCTACATATAACTTCTTGTATAATCCCTTCAGTTACCTAACCAATGCCTATAATAGGCCAATTCCCAAAAATTACTATGCTCAGTTCTATTCAGGGCTACCCTCAGACCTCTATACCCTTTGTCATTAGGCCCTAGATCTGAACCCAGCCTTCTACATCCCCTCTGTTATTTAAGGAGTGCCTCCTTAGATGGCACCACCCCTCAACATTCTCTGTTGATGGGCTCCTTCCTCACTTGTACTCCAAAGGACTACTCAGAGCACTCTTAGCCCCACTCTATTCTGCTTATCCCCCCTTGTCCACTACTATACCTACCTATGCCCCACTGCACTTCTAGGCCCCCCACAGTAATCTGACAACTATTTTCCCTTCTAGTTTCTATCCCCTGCACCCACCCTACACTCACTAAGGCAATAATAGATCAAAGCCTATCTCCAACAGCACAACAAACTCCTTTGCTCCCTTTGCCTCACTTTCATAAAGTTTGCCAAATATGCTCATGCCCTTCTGGTCAACCTTGGACATCCTGACATTGCAGGTACCCCAGAGGTACAGACAGACTGTTTTCTTAATTTTAATGAGTGCTATTTATAGGGCACCCTTCTAGAGACCCCACAGAGTATTTTGGGGATTGACACCAACCTTTGAAACAAACTCTACACCTTGGTAGAAGAAATCCACACAAGTCCAAACTCCTAACACTTTGAGGACCCAGTAGACCCCATCCACTCTTTTCATATACAGAGAAAACCTGCTACAGTACAAATGGAAGCTTTGGCCCCCACCTCTTACTAGCAGGAGGAACTCAATGTAGCATCCAACATTTTGAAAGCCCTTAACTCTGCTGGAAGACTCTTTGACCAGCCTTCTACTTGCACTTTGGAACTTTCTGCTTGCCCTAGGGCCAACACTATCCTTAGTACCTTCTATATTTGGGATCAACCCACCAAACCTGAACCCCACATCCAAAATTTTCCCTCAAACCCCTGCAGGCAACAACCATGCTTCTCATTATACTCTTCTATGTTGACAAAACTGGAGCTCCTAAAGAAGAACTCACTCTTGATAGTAGAATTTCTGGCCCCTTCTGGAATAGACTGCCTCATTTTGACCCCTATGTCTTCTGGAGTAATACTTCCCTAAACACAGCTTTCCTCTGTTAAGGAGACCTGAGCCTCCCACACCAACTCTCTAGTCTGGGAGCCCCTAGACTCCTCTTTTTTGCAAACCCCCCTAACTCCTGCTGAACACTCTCCCTACTAACCCACTAACACTAATAGTCTTAGACAACAACCTAGAGCCCTCACCCCCTTGTTGGGCCCCAGGATCTCTCCCAGATAATGCTGGTCTGGGTGGAGGACCTCCCAACAGTGGACCTCTAGGTGGATGGGGCCTGGCTATAGATAACTTTCCTCAACAATATGGCAATGGAAACAACTATTACTACTACTACAATATTGGACCTCTACTCTGAGTCTCAAACTCTCTAAATGACACCTGTGATACATTAGCTCAAGAAGGAAAACTTAACCTACAGAAACCTGAACCCTTTACTAGCTACAACCTTTGGAAGATCTTCCTCATGCAATGCCTTACTATGTTCCAAGCTCAGTCTATCACCTTTCAATTAGAGAACTCACAGATAGCCTTTGCTGCCTTATATTTACAGGGAATTGCCTTCAACCACTATACAGCTCGCCTTGGATTCAACTCCAACAACTCTATACTCTCCAACTGGCTTGCCTTTACTCAGAAGTTTTCAGTAGAAGAGAACCTCTTTCACTTCTGAATATGCAACAATAAAAGATTCACTACCTTTATTGTTCAATTCAAAAAAGAAGCCTACAAGACTAGCTGGAACTACAATGCTCTCTGATTTGCTCTTTGTTATACCCTACCCCAGTGAATCAAGAATGTCCTCCACTTTATGCCTAAACAGACCATTTATAACAGTTACAAGGCCCTTGTCACTCAGGTTGATCAATGATATTGAGAAGACTGGAGCAAAAACACAAATTCCTGAACCATCTAGAACATCTTTGGCAACAATAACTAGTAACCTAGAGCACTGAATGGAAATTGACCACTACTACCAACAATGCCAGTCAATTCTATACCCCACTTTTCCCCTGGATGAGGACCTCCTAATACCAACTAATCCCTAGAACCTTGTCTAGCCACTCAGTTAAATGCTGCCAGACTTCTCTGAAGATGGAGAGGCTCTATGCATAAACAAGATTCAGAATAAGCCTTGAATTGATATACCAGAGGAAATATAGGAGAAATGACAGAAGGAGGGTGCCTGCATTCTATGTAATGAGCAGGAACATTTCATTAATAATTGCTTTAAATGCCAGGTGATGGGATGTGCCATATAGACCATCAACAGTGAGAATTGCAACTACTAGTTTACAGAAAACAAGTTTGCAGTTTAGGTCTTAAAGATGTACTAGACTGTAGACTGGACACCCACATCTTCTCTGCCCTAGTAGCATCTCTTTGTACAATGGCCTTATTCTTGAACATCCTCCCTACACACCTCCCATTTCACTCTGCCTATACCCTACTCCTCTGCACTACCCTTCCCTCTTCTACAACCCTGGTCCTCACCCTAGTCAATAGTGGTGCCACTGACAACTTCATCAACAAGTCTCTGGCAGCACTCTCTCTACAGTATCTCCAACACCTCCCTACCCTTATTCTTCTTAAACTCTTTGACAGCAACTGTTAGAGACATTACCCACTACATAGACACAACCATGACCTTTACCAATGGACAACAACAGAACCTATGACTACTGGTCACTAAGTTACATGCCTCTGCCCCTATTGTCCTAGGTTTCTTATAGCTCCACTTCACCAATCCCTGCATTGACTGATCCAGTCTCACTCTCCTCCTCAATTGGAGTAGCTCAGCTAGCCCCAGACTAGTCCCCTTTGATGTCTTACCTTACTTCAAAACCCCAGAGGACACTATAGATAAACTTCAAGCCTTCCTCCAGCTCTGTTCAAAATCAGTGTGATCCTTTATCATTAATGTTTGACTCAGCAACTCCCTAATAGTCCTTCCAGCTCTTGTTGACAGCAGAGCCTCTAGCACCTTCATTAGCAACTAGCTGGACACTTCCCAAAGCATACTGAATAAACCTCTAGAACTCCAACTCTTTGACAGAAGCCTTACCTTGACTAGAATTACCCAGTACCATAACAGTGCCCTTATGCTTGACAATAACTTCTGCTTTCAGGTTTGGCTCCTGGTCACTCAACTCCCAAAATCAAATCTGATTATGTTCAGGCTCTCTTCGCTGCAGGACATCAACTCTAACATTGACTGAAAGGACCTCACAATGTAGTTTCCAGGCCCCAAGGCAAGCCTAGCAGCTGCCATCCATCTCTACCCCCAGCCTCTTTTGAGCCCCAAAGTCTCTAACCCCAGTAACCTCAAAAGTGCTCAAGACTCTGCCAAAAATGACCCTGAAAGAAAACAAGGTACCTCCCTACTCCAACTACCCTCAAAGGGACCTTGATGGTTTCCCTCAACATTCTTTAAAATCAATACAAGTTCCCATGGTACCCTGATCCACTATAACCAATCTTGTAGAACTTTACTGCCACTGCCTTCACACTTATGCCCACTAGTCAGGAAATCTTCAACATCAAAATCATTAATGCTGTCCCTTTCACACAAATTCTATAAGATGAGACCCCTGCCTACTAGCTACAAATCACACCATCCTTACTAAAGAACACCTATGCACAGAGACTGTCCCAGTAGAACCAAAGACAGAAAAATAAATCCTGAATAAAGTAGTTTCCTCAGAATACTATGAATTTGCTAATGTATTCTCTGAAGGAAGCATGAAAGAACTCCCCCACACTACCCTTATGACTACAAGATTGATCTTGATGAAGGCACCTCCCCCCCATTTGGCAAGATCTACAACATGTCTGAAGTTAAACTCCAGGCTCTTAAGGATTACCTAGATGACATACTCAGCAAAAGCTTCATACATCCCTTGATTTCTGCCACCAGTGCTCCAGTCCTGTTTGCCAAGAAGAAGGACAGTTCACTGTGCTTTGTGTTGACTACCAAGGACTCAACAAAGTCACCAAGAAGTAGTGGTATCCTCTCTCCCTACTTAGAGATCTTGTTGACTATCTCTGTAGTACTAAAATCTATATGAAAATAGACCTCTGTTCTGGCTATAATAATATCTGGATTGCCCTGGAACATAAATAGAAAACTGCCTTCTGCACCTGCTATGGCCTGTTCAAGTACCTTATAATGCCCTTCAGAATAATAAACTCTCCTACTATCTTCCAGTACTTCATAAATGACATTTTCCACAATATAAATGACATTTTTATCATTGTATACTTGGACAATATCCTAATCTACTTTGACTCCCAAGAGGAACATCTGGAACATGTCTGCTGTATCCAGAACACATCCACTGTATTCTTGAATGACTTTGGGAGTACTACCTCTATGCCAAGCTGGAAAAATGCTCCTTCTATACTACAAAGGTTGAATAACTTGAAGTTATCATCACTCTAGATGGAGTGTGCATGGACTCAGCAAAGGTTGAGGCCATCCTTAACTGGCCTCCACTCTGAAATGTTGGGAAAGTGCAGTCTTTTCTAAGATTCACCAACTTCTACCACCAGTTTATTGACAACTACTTTAGAATCACCAAACCCCTCAATTGGCTTACCTAGAAGGACACTATGGGACTAGGACAGTAAATGCCACAGTGTGTTTGTCCTTTTCAAGAAAGCCTTCACCTCCACTCTGATCCTCCACCACTTTGACCCTACCCTACTCATAGTATTTGAATGCAATGCTTTCAACTATGCTATTGCTAGAATACTCTTCCAGTCAGACTCTATAGGAAAGGACCTCCACTTTGTTGCCTTCTACACCCATTCAATAATTTTCACCAAGCTAAATTACAACATCTACAATAAGGAACTCCTTACCATTGTTGAGGCCTTCTAACAGTGGAGGGCCTACCTCAAAGGAGCTCTGCACTACATGCAAGTCTACTCCAACCACAATAACCTCCAATACTTTACCACCACCAAACAACTCAGCTGACAACAAGCTTGGTGGTCTAAGACCCTCTTTAAATATAACTGCACCATCTACTACTGTCCTGGCCAACTTGGTGTAAAACCTGATACCCTTATTTAGAGGCCCAATATGTACCTAAAGAAGTCATTTGAGGTCAAATGGAATGCATTTAACTATTAGGTAGTAATTCTTTCTAAACACCTCCATGTTGTGCTAATTATAAATGAAGAGGAAATTCTCTACCAGATCCAAAATGCACTCCTGGACAACTTTTTTATTCAAAATAGCCTCTGGAATCCCTTTGTCAACAACTCCTTAACTAATCAACCTTCTATACTACCCCAAACCATTGACTTCTACTCCAGGAAGAAAGAATCTATGCTCCAGACTATAAATCCATTTGTCTTGACATCTTTTGATAATATTATGACTATAAACTCTGAGAACACTCAGGAATCTGTAAGACCCTTCAGCTTATCTTCCAGACTTACTTTTGGCTAGGGATGAAGAAGGATGTCACATAATACATACAAGCTTGCAAATCCTGCCTCTGGGCCAAGGTATCCTGCCACTACTCTTATAGCCTGATAAAACCCCTCCCCATTGGCTGCTGCCTCTAGTCCTTGATCTTGATGGACTACATTGTCAAACTTTCTAAGTCTAAAGGCTTCAATGCAATTCTTATAGTAGTCTGCCACCTGTTAGGACTCCATCAATTTTACTCTGTTATTAATCCTTCAACAACTCTGCCACCTTTGACAACTACCAAAACCACCCCACCTGACCTTGAAATATTCCTGCCCTCTACCTGGACCCTGCCCATGGCTTGCATATCACTGGATCACTGGCCCATATATTTTTAAGCCCTAACTCTGACAACTTCCTTGTAATGTGCCTTATACATTACTAGATCACTGGCAAGACTACTTCCTGAGTCCTAACACAACCTTAAGGCCTGCCCTAGCCTCAAGATGCCTCAGCCTCAAGATGCCTCTGTCTTGCAGATCTACTCTTAGGGCCCACTTTGGACCATATCCAGGCCTTACTACAATGTAGGCTAAGTCCCAGATAGGTGCTATCCACCTGGGAGCCCCCTACTATCCTTGCCTCTCCTCAGAGACCTTAAGTATATAGCCTCAGAACTTCATAGTTAGTTAGTAGTAGTCTTGATATTGCATACTTTTGTCTACTTCTTATTTCTCTACTCTCTCTATCTCTATTCTTGCTCAATCTATTTTTCTTCTCCTCTCTTTCAATCATTCAGTGTAGTTGTCTCAGTTTGTGGAATACTCTTACAGACTTCAACCACCTCTGCCTTTACTACATCAGCTCCAAGATATTGCTTAGCACTTGGATCAAGCTTGGAACACTCATACATTCCTCTTCCAGTCATCAACTAATAAACTAGCAGATTTTTGCTCTTGTAGGTGAGCTCTCAGATTCTTCAGACCTGATATAATATTGAGACTTTCCCTACTCATCAGATACTTGATGGCCCACTATGCTAGCCCTCTCTACTGGCCCACTACCATCTATAATATGGGCCTCTATAGCAATCTGATTGCATCAGCCTATTATGTGCAACCTCTAGTCATGCCTCAAAATAATCAGACTCTCTATCTACAACCACTCCCTTTCTAACTCTCATATTAGTACTGGCCAATAGCTATGTATGAATTTAGGCCAGGACCTTTGATAAGTCAGTGTCTGGCTCCCAACTGGTGTTTCCTAGCACCTTCCCCTACACAGGACCCCTATGTAGGACCACACCCAGGAGGCCTGTCAGAAGCTCTAAATGCAGGGTAGAATGCTCTAATACTTGCCAGCACTGCTCTGGTTGCTGCTGGAGCAGGACACATGCCAGGAGCTGAGGGCTACTTATTCTTAGCCTTAACTGTATGTCTTGCACCTTCCTGAAGGAGGTTTATGATAGTTCTAGCTGCCTTTACACCTTCTACATCTATAGAACTTAGAAACATGCTCTAAATGGGAGAGGACCCCTTGCTTTGATAGGGAGAGCACATGGCAGACTACTCTTAGCAATATAACACAATCCTATAGGAACTTTGACTCCCATAAGTAGACTTCTCCTAGCAGACTCAGAGTCTCTTTGAGAAACTGAGGCAACCTACATTGGAGACTACTGCTGAGGTCTGGGCAGACTGTCTAATCATGTTCTTTGAGCTCTATGAGCAAGGGAACCTATTAGTATGAGCCCTTGACCTTTTTTAGAAACTAGAGCAATCTACCTTGGAGGCTACTGCTGAGATCTGAGCAGACTGATTAGTAATCTTCTTTGAGCTCTATGAGCAAAGGAACCTATTAGTACAAGCCCTTGACCTTCTTTGGGGTGACACCTCCTTATAGAAGGAGCTGTACAACTTAGTTGGGGAAATCTACATGTCACTATTATTAGAAAGGTTTGAGGACCCCTTAAACTCTATGTACTCCTTCTATCTGTAATGAAAAATGGACCAGGCACTCTGCCAACCTATTAAAGCTCCAAATACTGAAACCTGACATTAAAATGACCTGGACACAGCTTTTGCCTTACTTTAAAGCCTCAACTCCTCCAGTAGGCTGTTTGACCAGCCTATGGCTAAGATAATAGGACTTTCAATCTGACCTTACTCTAACCTGGCCCCAGGCATGGGGACCTTCTATATATGGGACTGGAACTCCCTGGCTATGTCTGCTACAGAGAATAGCAAAGACACTCAGTCTGAATACACCCTCAGCTATATTGATGAAAAACCTCATGTAAGGCTTACAACAGATATTCCACTACCCTAAAACTCCTAAGCTTGGGACCCTCTCTTACATTTTGACCTTTGTAATCCTCCCCCTACCTGCCCCCACCCCTTTCTCCCTGCTCCTCCCCCAGCACTGGCACTAGCATCCATGGCAGCACCCAACCTTTTCTCAGGCCTGGGGCTTCAGGGAGACTACTTAGGACTCCCTAGAAGGCCATTCAGACCTCCCAGAGACCCCTATAGACCATTAGAGGACTCTTTTAGACCCTCTGGCAGATCCCCAGAATAAGTCCTAGGGAGACTACCCCCTGGACTAGGACAAGAAGCACCCTATAGTGGAGGACCTTCAGAAGGAGGGCCTCCTGAAGGGTGGGGCCCCACTGTGGGTGGATTTTCACTGAGAGGAGCAGAAAACCACTATTATTACTACTATAATACAGCCCCTTTCCTCTAGAATCTTAAAGATTGAGTAGAAACAAACAAAATCTATGAGGCTTTAGTCTGCAAAGGTCAACTGGACATCCAGAAGCCAAAACCCTTCCATAGTTATAACCTCTAAAAATGGCACACCTTTCTAGTACAATATCTCAACATATTCCAGAGAAAGCCAAACACTTTTGCTACTAACAAAGCCTGTATTGTATTTGCTACCTTCTATCTACAAGGGATTGCTCTAGACCACTACACAGCCCTTCTTTAGTACAACCCCTGCTATTTACTATTCACCAACTGGGAAGCCTTTGTACAGGAATTCTTGTCAAAGTTCAGGATTTATAACACTGTTGCCAAGGCTGAAAGGAAGCTTGTGTCACTCTGGATATCTCTAAAGGAGTGCTTCACAATGTTCATTGTCCAGTTCAAGAAAGAGGCCTATAAGACTGGTTAGAACTACTATGTGCTATGTTTCCAACTTAACAAAGCCCTCTCTAAGTAAATCCACAAAGTTCTCTGACTTGCATCAAAACAGTCTATCTATAAAGACCTCAAGAGCCTTGTCACCTACATCAATCAGTGTTACTAAGAAGATCCTGTCAGTTCCAGGGTCAGCCACTAAGGCTACTCCTCCTGCCCCTAGGGGGGATTCTAGCAACCCCACAACAGACCCCACCAACCCCCTAATTCCACTGTGACCAGCTCCACTACCTGAAATTTTGACTGACCTGGCCCCAGAAACACTGCATGACCCCTTACCTAACTTCAAATGGTTGTCTCAGATCCTGACAACTAGGACAACACCTTGACACAAGGCAACAGTAACCCTGAGTCTGAAAGCAAAGACTTGGAGGACAAATTATTACAGGCTAACCAGTTATGCCAGCTAGACCAGCCCTAGGTAGCTGTCTCTAAGAAAACAAAGGAACAGCAATATAGGGCAGAAGTATGCCTGCTCTGTAGCAAGTCCAGGCACTTTGTCCAGGAATGCCCAAAGTGAAGCATTCTCAGATGAGCTGTCTAGACTATAGATAGAGATAAGTTTGAGTTTTGGTATACAGAAAACAAATCTGCAATTTAGTTGACTTAGAAGATACACTAAATTATAGAATTGACCCCAACATCTTCTTATATGCACTTTGGTACTGGCTCTGGACACCCTCATGGCTTATCTCTCCTCCTGATCCTCTCAATCTTTCTTGCTTCACACCTTCCTCACTCCCTTCCTCTGCTCTGACACTGTCAACATCCTGATAGACAGTTGTGCTATGGACAACTTTGTTGATAATAATTGGGTCCATCTCTCCTCCTTTCTCTAAATTCAATTGCCCAACCCCATCCAGCTCTAGTTGTTTAATGGCAGGCTGTCCTTCACTGGAGAAATCACTTACTACATGTACATTCCCCTGCATTTCAAGAACAGCATGCAACTTGAGCTCTGGATGCTTATCACTTGGCTATATGAATCCACCCCCATGGTCCTGGGCCTCCCCTAGTTATACTCTGTCAACCCTCACATTAACTAGTAAATCCTCACTATGACCCTAGACTGCACAGACCCTTTTGCAATTCCTTTCTCCCTCCCCTCCAACTTAGATCCAATGAATGCTAGAAGCCTTGGCAGATTGCACTTGACCTCAGCACATTCCTTCATTATCAATGTCACCTTCCAATCTATGAATACCATCTATATCATACTTCTGGACAGTGGAGCCACAGGAACCTTTGTAAGTAGGGAACTGGGCCTCCCAGGTAAGGCATTAGATGTTTCTGTTGAGCTGCAACTCTTTGATGGAAACCTAACACTCTCTGGAACAATCTCTCACTACTATGTTGACAGCATCCACCTCACTAATGGCCTGGAACTTCCCATCAACCTCCAGATCATCCAGCTACATTCTGCCACCCCAATCATCCTCAGATTACCCTGGTTACATAAGGCCAACCTCAACATCAACTGGAACTCCATGAGCATGATGTTTAACAGTGAAGATGCTCAACTGGCTGCTGGGATATTGCTTCAATCCTAATATTTTTCCACTATTGAAGATAAACCCAACCCTGACTACTTCCTCAGCCTGACCCCTAGCTCTCCCCTCCAACCCTTAACCCTTACTGCAGAACCTTAGGAGGAGGGAACCACAATGCTAGCAAGCCTTATCCCTCAGAAAATCTTGACACTAATGCCAGTACTTCCCTCTCCATCCTCTTTTCTATACTCTTCTCTGCAACCTCCCCTCCTAAAAGCCCTCTTTAACCCCCACCCCCAAACTTCTTTCCTTCTAACATCCTTTGCAACAAATTCTGAGGGCTATCTTCCTTCTGAACTGCTTTCCCTGACCCAAAAAACTTTGAGACCTCAAACAAGAGGACTTCTGGACATAGCCCTTGCATCATAGAGTCTGTCTCATTTGCCAGAATTCTCTGTAACAAGACCCAGGCCTTCCAGCTGTATGTAACCCCCATTAGACAGCTTTGAGCTTAGAAAATTTCAGAATCTGTCAAATCCAAGGAGGAGACTCTGTATAAGGTTGTGCCTCCTAAATACTACAAATTTGCAGATATATTCTTGGAAGAAAGTGCCAAGGAGCTCTTCCTGCACTAACTCTATGACCACCAGATTGATCTAGAGGATGGGGCCTCCCCCCTCTTTGAAAAGGTCTACAATATGTTGGAAATTGAACTCTGGGCCCTCAAGGACTACATAGACAAAATGCTAGGAAAGAGCTTCATTCAACCCTCCTCTTTCCCTGTTGAAGCTCTAGTTCTCTTTGCTAAGAAGAAGGATGGCATGCTCTACCTTTGTATTAACTACTGAGGGCTCAACCAGATTATGAAGAAGAACCAGTACTCCCTCCCCCTCATTGGAGACCTTATAGACAGACTCTGGAGCATTAAGGTATACATAAAGATTAACCTCTACTCTGGGTATAATAATGTTTGCATTGCTCCCAGACACAAGTGGAAGACTGTCTTCCAGACTCAATATAGGCTTTTCAAGTATCTAGTAATATCTTTTAAGATGACTAACTCCCCCACTACCTTTCAGTACTTTATGAATGACATCTTCAACAATATAAACAATGTCTTTGTAGTGGTATACCTGGACAACATCCTTGTCTACTCCAACTCTCTTGCAGAACACCAAGCTTATGTCTAGCATGTCCTGGAGCAACTCTGGCAACACAACCTCCATGCTAAACCTGAGAAATGCTCCTTTTACACTTAGGAGGTGATGTGCTCCTATGCTGCCTAGCTACCATGCAGAAAACCAGAAGGAAGACCTAGAGTGCACTGGCAACTAGATAGAGTAGCTGGCAGTAGAAAAACTCCTATGGTTGCTAAGGTCTCGTGCAAATCTTGTGCTGATCCCCAGGTCATGTGCTGTCCTGATAAGATAGTCAGAAATGTTGGTAACTGTACTCAGCAACAGATGGGTCTTATCATCCTCCCCTATGCTGAAATCTTGACTGTCCTCAGTCAACCAAATCCTGTGATTCCTTGAATGGTTTGTGTATGGAAAAGGAAATGTCCATAAAAGACTGGCACTTAGCTGAACTTCAACCCAGTTCTCCCCACTTCTCCTATCTGCTTTTCTACTCCCATTTTATTTTTCACCAATTTCCATAGCCTCCTTCATTGCTAATTCAATTGACAAGCATTCTATGGCCAAAGTCTTTCTGAGGAAGGCTAGTCATATCTTAGTGACCACCTGCTAACAATTGGCAACAAATCCTTGTGGGGCAGCTACTAATTCCAGTGCTAGTAAGTTGCTTCTGTTACTATCTATTTTGCTAATAATTATATTGCCAGATGCTTCATACTTCAGTCCCCATAAGGGAAGTGGGTGACAATGATTTAGGGTGGCTAGGTGGAGACCTGGCACTACCAGAACCATTGATGCTGGCCTCCTTGCTACAGGGGTTTGAGGAGAGAGCTGCTGGGCTGGAGCAACACTTCCAGCAGTCTCTGGATGAGGCTAGGGCTGCCCTGCTGGAAGCTTACTCCTGCTACACCATTGCTAAGCAGTTGCTAGCCACTCTGGAGAGCTATTGGTGGGACTGTCAGGCTTTCTTGGCCTGGCAGGAGGAGAATGGGATCAAGGAAGAGGAGAGGAAGGAGCTGGGAGATGTGTCTAGTAATGATGCTGCCACTCCTAAAAATTATTTTTCTTGTCATATTACAGACTAACCCCCTTAAGGGGTTTCATATCTTATATTATAGCCTAGACTGGCCCTCTTAAGGAGCCTTTTGAAAAATGTAACATAGCAATGTGAAGTCAGGAGAGGATTAAGGAACAATATAAGAAACAGAAGGTAAGTAAAATCAAATGGGGTCTAGGATCAAGAAGAAAAGATAAAGACAGAATAATTGCTATGCACTAGCAGTTGCTGCTTGGCACTAGTGACTACAAGGGGAAACACTCAGTAAATCATCATGGTATGAAAACCCCAAAGATATGCTAGTTGCTAGCAAAAAGTTGCTAAGCATAGCATCATAGCAAAAAATATCAAGAAGTCAAAGTCTGTGAAGTAAAACAAACAAAAAATGATATAAAATAGACAAAATGAAGGACTTAATGTTTTTGTATTGTAAGTGACAGTTTTTCTGACTATATAACAAATGTATAAGTAGAATTGGAAATGAAAGTCGCTACAGCTTAGCAAATGGTTATTTAATTGTCAGTTTTGTTAGCAACATCATTAGTGTCATCATTGTCCAATGAATCAGTTTGTTTAAGTTCATGTAAGTAGGAGGTATCAATGTCAAAAGCATTGCTAGGTACTGATATATGTTCTTTAGCAAAATATGGGATCAAGCAAAAGATGGCTACTGGTCAATACAAAACTGAACCAGCTAGTTCACAAAGGATGTAAGCACCTCCACAGTTACAAGATATTACCACCAAAGGGCCTAAGTAACAAGGCCTCATCTTTTTGTTATGAGACACTTCAATTCTAGTATTCCTTATCAATACAAGTTCACCAGTTTGAAAATTGTAATTGCAAATCATAGTAGTATGTTCTGCTTCAAAACAAATAGCAGCTAAATGACAAGCACTAAGGATAATATTATGGAGTTGCTTGAGATCTTCTTAGTAACATTGTAAATCAATTGCTTGGCAGGCTATAAGGTTAGTAGATAACAATAGGGAATTGGGCAGCAGTTGCAGATATGTCACTTCCACAATGTTAGCAAGAAGAAGGGGATGAGTACTGGTAACAACATAATAAAGGGAACAACCCATTCACTTGCACACTGTAACATGTTCTGACCAAAAGACTAAATAACATATAGTACTCCACCTGAATTGATCACCATCCACCACCTTGAAAAGGGCCTGGCAAATATCAAAGTGAGGTCACTCAACTATGCTGTTAGCATGCTTGTTGTACTCAGAGACCCAAATATGGTGCAAGTTGTACTTCTTCACTAAGTAAGCCACAGCTTTCAGAATAGGAGTGCTATTGTTAGTAATAATTTTGCTAAGAGCTCCCCAGTGACAAATGATATCTTCATATAACCACTTGGCAATGGCATCACTATTCTTCCTAGTGAGCATTTGGAACTTAGGATAATGTGTTAGCAAAAAACATCCTTAGATAATATACTTGAATCTATTAGAAGGTAGCATGAACATGGTGTCAATGTATATCTTGCTGAACAAGGGTGCTGGTATAGTGACAACTGGTAGGATAAGTACTTTTGTTATTTGGTGAACCTGGCAGATGTGGCATGTACAAATATACTATATGATGTTGGCGCTAACTTGGAGCCACCAAAAACATTCCAGTAGAGCTGAGTGGGTAGCAAAAAGTCCTCTATGGCCCAAGTCATTATGCATCACTCACAAGATTCATAAACAATGGTTGGTAGAAATAAATAACTTGTGGACACTATTCCTATTTTGTCACCAAAGCTTACTGTCCACAGTAAAGAACATAGTGGCATAGTAAATAAACTTGGCATAGATATTGTTGCTAAAGTTGTCCAGCCTGACTAAATTGCTAAGCCACTTCTGGACCAAAGTAATATATGTATCACTAGCAATGGCCTTAGCAGAACATGGAACATTGCTATATATGGTAGTGATGTCATCTTGTAAGGGCAGAAAATTGTTGGTGGTTGCTAAATATGGTGGTGCTATATAAAAAATGTTACTGGAAAATGTTGCTAAGGGCTAGTATTCAAGGACTGGGGGCATAGATCATGTAACTGAAGAGACTTAGTGAAGTAAGGGGAAGGGGAGCTGAACTTGGTGAATGAAGCTATGTAGTCAATTAATCCAATCCTTATATACAAAGTTGTTGCTATCATCAGGAAGAGGGCTGCTAGGCTGTAGTAGTCATCACAAAAGTCTATCTGGGCCATGGAAGGTACCTTTAACATGCACAAGCTCAAAGTAGAACATCAAAATCACCATAATCCAGCAGTTCATGCTAGTGGAGAGCTGAATATCAGGGTTCTGAAGCATACCCTTGATGTAGCAAGTGTTAACTTCAATGATGAGGTTTCTAACCCCTATAAGATATATCTGTAAGGCCTGTAAAGCCCAGTAGAGGCTATACAGCTCAAGCTTGGGCTGACTGAATTGTGATTCTCTGTTGTTAAGTATGATAGACCTAAAGCAATTGTAGCAATGTTCTTTGCAGTTGTTGCTACAGCACTGGCAGAGGTAGTAGCCTATAGCAATGTATAACATATTAACTACTAGGATGATAGAGTCAGATGATTCATAGTCAATGGAGACTAGGGGCTTAGCATCTTTGAGAGCATTAATGAGGTCTTGCTGGGCATTGACTTGGTCAGGACCAAACTCAAAAGGAACACTGGTACATGTGAGTTTTGTTAAGTTGTTAGTATGATGAGCAAAATTCTTAACAAAAATCCTAAGGATGCCAACTGTACCCAAAAAGGCTCTAACTTCAGATAGTGACTGGCAAGGACCCCATTGCTTAAGCAAGGCTAAGTGACTTTCATCTGGAACTCAACTGTTAGGCATGTAAACATGTTCCAAAATTTAGAATGTCAAAGCACATAACACAAGCTTATGACCAGGAAATATACTGCTACAGTACTTTATATACTGGAGAATCTGGTTGAGGAGCTCAAAGAACTCCCAGAAAGCTAAGCAAATATTTAGGTTAGTGGAATGCTTAGCAGGAATACTATTAATAAGCTTCCAGTCTTTGGGACCCTTAGCACCAACATTGTTGATAAAACTGAGTATGTTATGGGGGATCTTGGGCTGCAGGATGAAGGTAATATTGTTATGGAAGATGGGCACTGAGTTGGTCCAACCCATTAGTAGAGTCACTAAATGGAGAGCACCAAATGGGGTCTGGAATGTTGTTAAGTCATGGGAGGCCAAATTAATTAGTTGCTCATCATAGCCAACAAAAAGGTCTAGTATTGCTCTATAAATTCATCTAGCAAAAGACTCAGCAACATGATTTAGAAAAGGGGGAACTCCAGAATGGTGAATGGTGACATAGTTTAGCAGCTCTAAACTATGCACAATCCAGAGCTTACCACTTTTCTTAAAGATACAAAACTAGCAGAATTAATAAGCAAAATTCAAGGATTCATAAATGCCAGCCTTAATCTTGTCATGGATGATCTTGCATACTTCTTTTTTAAGTCCTGGAGGAATAGGGCTATTATGCTGAATCCAGGAGATGTGGGGAATTGTCAATATCCTAACAGGGGGAAAGAAGTCAGAGCAAAAGCTTCCTCATTCAGAGTCCTCCCAAGCAAAAGCCTTTTCCTGCTTAGTGACAAGATCAACAAGGACATTGAGTTTATCACTAGTGAGAAAGCCAGTGTTATGGTCCTTAACAAATATCACTTGTTGGTTACTAGTAAATTGCTGGGTTAGTATGAATGGGGGAGGGTTTGAATTGAGGAGTGGCATAGTCACTAGTAGATTGCCAAGGATTTGTCACTCAATTCTGAAGTCTTCACTAATGTGGCCAGCAACTGGTTTGATTTTCATAGCAACTGATTTGTATTTCTTTTTCATCTGTACTCTTTTTCTTTTAGCAGGATTGTTAGTGATATACTGTGCATAGAAAGAAAAGTTAACATAGTTTGGTGCAATGTCCATAATGCAAGTATTGAGGGGTAAAGTCTGTCTAAGAATCAAAGGGTTAGAAATATCAGTGGAAACAAAATAAGAACAAGGAGATAACAAAGAAGAGCCAGTGTCACTAGCAGTAGTGTAAAGGTATGCTAAGGTAGGGTCTGTATATGTGTAAGACATTATAAGTAAAATATCATTGTCCAAATCACAAGAAGCTATACACATCACTAGACTAGTTGAATGGTCATAGCTAATAATAGTTGCTAAATTGTTAGCATTGTCACTATTCTGATTGGTGCTGAAAGGACTGAGGTGGTTCTGTCTTGTAGTGAAGCTTTGACCAATTGTTTCTTTTATATTTCCTATAGGGAAACACTAGTATTATGCATTGCATGCTTGAATTAAGGTCTGTAACCATAATAGTGGTCTCAATGTTGCTAAGAGTATTGACCACACTTTTGGTAAGGACATCAAAAGGTTGACTAAGGAGGATATTGTAGGTGGGGGACCATAATATATGAATCTGAAAATATAGTGTTAAGTTGCCAATAGTACAGGGTACATTCCTAGCAAGTCTTAGCAATCTATCCAATGTGCCATTAGCACTCTGTATGTTCAAAATGATACTGGGATCATAGGATATGCCAAGATTGTTAGCAACTTTTGCTGACATGAGATAATCTGAGACCTGCTATTTATAATACACTCTATTTCTTCTCAATTGTTGACTAGCATCATAATGGACCTTAGCAACTGGAAATCCTTAGTGACTGTTAAGACTACTGGTTCCTCCCCAGCAGGTAGCAACTCTATATAGGCTTCTACTGGGTCAATTGAAGAGACCCTGGCCTGGGCTGAGGTGAGTCCATTAACAGTGCTAGTATTGGAACTTAGCAAAAACTGTGGCTCATCTATAGCAAAAGTTGGTAACACTTCTTCAAATATATTGCTAGGGTCCTGTACTATGTTAGCATTTGTTCTGGCTTGTTGCTTGGGCATAATAGCAGTCCTAAGCTGATTCCTGATGTCTAGTGCCATAAAGCAGAGCTTGCCAATTGAAACTATGACCTGGGTGTTTAAAACTTGATCAAATACTGCCTTTGATTGTTCAATATCATAAATGGGTGGCATAGTCCTGTAAGTAGCATTGTTATGACAATCTGAGGTGGTGAAATTCCTGTTAGTGGGTGGAGCATAGTGAGAAGAAATTCTAGAAAACAGATGTACTGGGGGCTGGGGAATAGGTTCCATGGGCTTAGTGATGGGTGGTAAATCCTTAGCAACAGGTCATTCTGGTGCTTTGCCTTTGTCAACCAGTTGAGCAGTAGGAGTCAGTGCTTAGTTGGGGAAAGGGGTAGTTGCTGGTGTGTTGCTAGTTGCTGGTCAAATGGGAGTCTTGTTGCTAGTGGTTTAGTAAGAAGCTTGGGGAACCTATACACCATCAAACTTTTCTCCAGCTCATTGCAAGGGAAATAATTCTTGTTCCAAAGCCTCAATATGTTCATCCTTTGTTAGCAATCTACTGGTAGCAATGTCCTACTGTAGAACCTTGTGGATTAGTGACTGCTGCATAGTTACTTGCTTAGAGTCAGGGTTAGTGTTTGATGAGAGTCTGCCAGTTATAATCTGTTCAGGGTTTAAGCAGTGCCATTCCTCAATATGATCCTTGTAAAGCTATTTGCCAAAATAATTCAGGATCATAGTGCCAGATGGTAGGACAATCTTGCCTTCAGCATTTTGACAGATTCCTTCCTACTAGATTATATGTTTTAGTTGGATACAAGTGCCTTATACCATAGTATGACCAGATTTGCCACAAAAGTGGCAAGTGTTGTTGAACTGATTTTGCTAGTAGGGCTGACTACTATTAGCAAAAAGTGCTTCCAGGCATTCCAGGGCACTAACAATTGCTGTGGTTGTTGCTAATTCAATTGCTTCTTATTTAGAGGCAAAGAGTGGCATAGTGGTAACAGTGGGTGCTGAAATAATACTGGAAGTGCTAGCAATAGATGTGGTGGCAGCAGTAGACTTGATGGTTGCTGTGTCAGTACCCTTTAATACCCATTTTGCATCTTCAAAGACCTGTTCCACATTATAAAGATTTTCAGAGTAATAATTGAGAAGTGTGATTTCAAGCTGACAGATAATTTTGGACTATAGCAATGTAGGAATACCTTGCTGGAATAAGCAATGTTTTTCATTTTAGTAAAGTTTGCCATTAGTGAGAAGCCACCTAGCAATCTATTGGAAATTCTGATAGTAGTTGGAAAATCATCCTAATGTTGCTAAACTGCTATTGAAGGTTCTGGTTGACAAGTCACTCAAGATTGCCAAGAGTATACCATGCACTAGCATCAGCTCCAGGGTATAATCTAAGTACTGCCACTTTCCATTCCTAATATATGTGAGGTCAGGGAACATTATTGCCAATCACTAGGTTGTTACTAAATTCTGGTAAGCCAAGCCAAGTTTCTGCCATATTATAAAAGACATAGCAAGCTGCATATTCTTTTTTCTGAGTATCATCAGTAATACCACAATCAGCAAAAAGATACTCCAATTCCTTGAAGTATTGAGGGAGCTTCCTAAGGTGGCTTTTATTCCATTTAGGAGCTGTTGTGTCATTATGAGGGGGTATCCAAGCATAATGGGTGATAAGATTGTTATTCATAGTAATTGTCAGTATTGTTAGGGAAAGTGGTATTTGTTGATTTTCAGATAAAGTGAGAGTTGAATGATTCTTAGGGAAGAAGACAGAGGAGTCAGTAGTAGATAGCAGTGATAATGGAGCACTAAGAAAGCTTTCTACAAATGCTCTTGGGAAGTTGCTAAGAAGTTTGCTAATGTTGAGAAGGTTTCTAGCAGCTTCTAGCTTGTCTACTAGTGGTCTAGGCTGGGTATTTGGTGTACTAGGGGGGGTCAATAGTAAAAAATCAGATAACTTGGCAGTAGATTCCAAGCAATGCTTTGCTTGGGCTCTGGTTTCTGACAGAATGATTACCTAAAGTCCCTTGTAGTGGGCTCCAAAATGATGTGCTCCTATGCCACCTAGCTGCTATACAGAAAACCAGAAGGAAGACTTAGAGTGCACTGGAAACCAGATAGAGTAACTGACAGTAAGATGTGGGTGAGGGCAAGTCAGTAATTGTCTCAAAAAACAAGAGCTGTGAATAGTAGGGTGAAAAAGGGTGCAAGTAAAAGAAATTACTAATGTTAGCCTAAGTCACTAAACACTAATAATATGTCACTAAACAAAAAATGAAATAGGGGTAAAAGGCAAAGCAGTATGTGATGAGGATGTCAGTAAGGTAAGTGGGAGTTACTAGGCAGGAAAGGGGTCAAGAACATGTTATTAGGCAAATAACCACTAAGAAGATGTTGCTAAGGTAGGTAAAAGCCTAGCAATAAAGGGAAACACAAGAACAAGAATGTAAATCAAATGGGAAGTAATCAAGGAAACACACAAGACTTGTTGCTAGCCATAGTTGCTAATGTTGCTAAGACACTAAAACATAAAGGCATCTATACTTGGTACCATGCTAAATCAAGGACAAGTTTACTAAGGCTTATTGCTAAGCTGTTAATGAGAGTAAAGGTAAATGAGAATGAGTTCTGAAGCTGAAAGAGATACTAAGGGACAAGTACTCAGAGTTGCTCTATCCATTTCTTCATTGTTGTACTAGGTATATATAGGGGGTATTTATACTGTTTGTAAGTAATGTAGCCTAAAAAGAAAGATAGTTACTGCAAGTAACAGTGTCTGCCAAAATGTATGCTGGGTGTCAAGATGGTAACTAAACATAAGTATTCAATGTCAAAAAGTGCATACTATGTGTCAGAATGAAAATAAAGAGTATACCAAATGTCAGTATCTAAAGTGTAAATGCCATTCAAGTATGTTAATAATCAAGAAAAATGAAAGGTCTAAGAAGTCATGTGTTCATATGTTTCCTTTGAAAGCAAAGGGCCTATGTTACTAAGGATTGTCACTAGTGAATGTTGCTAAGGTAGCTTTTGGCAGGGTCATTCTAGATACATAGTCTAGGCTCCACATAATAAATGCTCATGATCCAAAAATTCCTGTGGTTGCTAAGGTCTTGTGCAAATCTCATGCTAATCCCCAGGTCATGTACTGTCCCAATAAGATAGTTGGAGATGTTGGTAACTGTACTCAGCAACAGATGGGTCTTATCAGAAGTCAAGTATCTGGGTGTCATTGTCACTCCAGGAGGTGTCCACATAGATCTAGGCAAGGTCAACACTATCACCAACTGACCTTGGCTATGGAACATGAAGGAACTCCAATCCTTCCTTGGTTTTGTAAATTTCTATTAAAGGTTCATTGACAATTACTCTGGAATCACAAAAAAGCTCACTTGTCTAATCTAAAAAGACACCCTATAGAACTGGGACTTGGACTGTTAAGACATCTTCAAACTCTTCAAAACCACCTTCACCTCTGCCTCTATCCTCTGGCACTATGACCCTTCCCTCTTTATTATCATTGAATATGATACCTCTGACTATGCCTTTGCTAAAATTCTCTCCCAGACCAACCTTAATACCTAGAAACTCTGCCCTGTTGCATTCTATGCCCACTCCATGATTTCTATGGAACTCAATTATAACATCTATAACAAGGAGCTCCTTGCAATTGTGGAAGCCTTCTAGCAGTGGAGATCATACCTGGAAGGCATTTATTACAGCATTCAGGTCTACTCAGACTATAACAACCTCCAGTACTTCATGACCACTAAGCAACTCAGCCATTAGCAGGCCCAATAGTCCAAATTGCTGTCCAAGTACAACTTCATCATCCAGTATTGCCCTAGCTATCTCAGAGTCAAGCCCAATACCTTGACTCAAAGGCCTGACATTTACTCTTGAAAATCTTTTGTGCCAGGCAAAATGCCCTCAATTAGCATATCATCATTCCCCCTGAGCAACTCCAGGCCACACTGCTGCTGGATAACAAAGGCCTCCTCCAAAGAATTTACCAAGTGCCCCTAAACAACTACTTCTGCTCCCATAACCTCTAAAACTCTCCCCCTCTTTCCTTTGAAACCCTCTCTGAATCTTCTGCCTTCACTCTTTCTTCTGACAACTAGCTTTTCCTCTGTAATAGCATAATCTACATCCCTAACCACTAGAAATTATGCCTCAAGGTCCTTTGGCAGTATCATGATTACAAACTTCAAGGCCACCTAGGGATCTGGAAAACCCTACAACTCATCATACAGATGTATTTCTGGCTGAAACTCAAGAAAAACATCACTAGGTATATTTGCACCTGTGAAGCATGTTGCTAGGCCAAGATTCTGCACCACTGACTATTTGGACTTCTCAAGCCCCTCCCAATAGGATACTGACCCTAGTCTTTCATCTTTACAGACTACATTGTTGAACTCTCTGAGTCCAAGGGACATAATGTAATTCTTGTCATAGCATACTAACTAACAAAACAAACAGTTTTCATCCCTTGCCACACTATAGATGATGCACCATGCTTGGTCCAGCATTTTATCACTCACATCTTTGTGAAACATAGCCTGCCTGATGACATTATCTCTGATCAAGGCACTTTATTTGTCTCACAGTTCTGGCAGTCCCTGTACTAGGCCCTAGACATCAAGTCCAGCCTATCAATGGTCTATTACCTAGAAATTGATGGACAGACTGAGTGCATCAACCAAACCCTGGAGCAATACCTCTGACTATATGTAAACTATATGCAGGATGATTGGTGTGCCAAACTTCCTTTCACTAAATTTACTTACAATAATTCCCTGCATTTGGACATCAGGGTCTTCCCTTTCTTTACAAATAAGGGATATAACCCCCCACTCACCATTTTCCTTCAAAACATCCCTTCTTACACTACTCATACTACTGCCCAGGACCTCTGGGACCTATAGGAATACTTCAAACATGAACTCAGCACTGCTAACCAAGCCTATTGCAAGCATATAGATGTTTACTAAAGCACAACTCTAGACTGGCTCATGGAGTCCCTTGTCTGGCTTGACTGAAGGAACATCAAGACCTGGTGGCCCTCCCTAAAACTTGACTACAAGCATCTCAAACCCTTTAAGATATTTCAAAAGGTATCCTCCCATACATACTGACTTGACCTTCCCACTAGAATGAAGGGGATCCACCCCATCTTCCACATCTAGCTTCTGGAGCAACATGACTCAGAGCCCTTTCTGGGCTAGCAGAATGATCCTCCTCCTGCCATTGAGGTTGATGGAGATGCTTAGTATGAGGTTGACATCATCTTCAACTCCTAACACTACTATAGCTGGACTAAGTACCTTGTCTAGTAGGCTAGATATGGACCCAAAGACAATACTTGGAAACTATTAGGACACCTCTGGAATGCCTCCAAAGCCCTTTAGGACCTCCACCAAGACCACCCCCAAAAGCTCCAAGACTCATGACTTGGACTATAACCTTAGGGCCTTTCAAGGCATAACTCCATCCCAAGCTCAAAGGGGATTCAACTCTTTCCTGTATGCTTTCATTTATCTTATCTAATCAATCTTATTGCCTATCCTATCTGATCTCCTCATCTTATCTAGACCTAATCCAAGAAGATATTTGGCACTACCAAAAAACAAAAAAAAAACAAAAATAGAGAAAATAATAAGAAAAAGTTCCAAGAAAATACATGACTATGTTCACAAAACCCTGTGGGACAAGGACCCTTCCCCTCACCCTCCTCCAACCTCCATCTCCTTACCCTTTGCCCTCCTCTGTGCCTTCTACTCCATCTCCTGCAGATTGATTATCTTTCCCCTAATGTTCCTTTCCATAGTCACATCTACTTTCTCTGGCAGTGGCTCTGATAGCTCCCATCCTCTCCACAGCTCTGCATGCAGGGCCCTCTACATCTCTTTCTATATATCCTTTAACAATAGTGTTGAACCCACCAGATTTTGTGCTGCCCACTTTAGAACTTCTTCCTAGCTAAAGACTATTTGTCAGTGGATACTCTCCAGCCTCTCCAACTCCTCCATCTCATGCTTAATCTCCAAGAAAAAATGATACTTAGGGCAGATCTGGCAGAGACCATTGTAGATAAATGACTATGTCATGGTTGCCCTATCTAACAGGCTTCAGTGCACCCAGATCTACTCTAACACCCACTATAAGGGATTATTAGCAGTGAGGAACTTCAACTAAACACAAGTCACTTATCTAGTAATAACAACCAATACTGGGCCTGCTGAGCTGCTAACCAGCTCCTTCCATGCCTGCTCATCATCAATGGTGGAAGCCTACTGCCCCATTAACATGACTCCCTATAAACTCCCCTTACTCTATCCTATAACCCTTTGCTCCTGAAATTCCCAATATGCCTGGTGAAAACTGTCCAGCTCCTCTATCTTTACTGCTAACTCCTGAATCAGCTCCTGGTTTGCATTGGTTTTGCTCTAGCTGCACAGCCTTGACCTCTCAGAGTTGGACCACCTCCTCCACCAGGTTAGTGACCTCTTCCAACAGTATTGTTTTAGAGATGGAAGGATTGAGAGAAGTCTAGATGGAGGGAGTGGGGGACTGGAAGAATAGGGAGAAAGGCCTGGAGCAACATTACTTAGGCTCTGGCTCTTTTGGTAATTATGGCTGATACCTTGACCCTGCATATAAACCCAGAGACTTGGGCAAAGGAAGAAATAAGGGGACTACAGAACCTAATAAGTGTGTCATGGATGACCTTGCAGCTCCACCTGGACCACTCCATTGCCCTATCCATACTACACCTGTACCCTCTACTCCTACTACCTTAGTACTGCTGCACCCAATTGGACTTATAGGGGTTAACCCTCTATTACAACCTTGACCTAGGGGCATGATGGCCTTTGTGACTCCCTGACCAGTGCCACTTCCTCCTTCCACTACCCCACCTACTACCAAGCCCAAAATAAGCAGCATATGTGCCAATTCTAGTACTTCTTACATACATCTTAGGCACAACAGAATTGACCTAGGGGTAGAAGGACATAAGGCTCACTGCATACATGATAGGAATTGCACTAAGAAGGTCAGCACCAGGAATACTGACTAGAACCACAGGTCACTCACTGAGTAATTAGCAATGTACCACTTATAGGAGGGCTGCCCAACTCTTCTAGTGGACCTCTACACAGATGCTCCTACTTTGACCCTCTTAGCCTTGACTAGTCCTATCCCTGCTGCCCCTGCAGTAGCTCCCTCTGTCTGGGAGGGCCCTGCTCTGGACCCTAACACCTCTATTCTTCATTGTTGCTATTCTGCTTAAGGAGTCAACTATATGTTTCTGGATAAGAAAAGACACTTACACTAAAATAAACAGTCCATTGCCTTCCAATCCTGCTGTCAATTCTGCTCCAGGCACTGTGCCTTGTAGGCTAACCAGGCTGCTACATTGTTTGAGTCCAGGAGGGTTGGAGAATCAGGCTGATAGTGGGAAAACATATTACTGCCTTGGAAAAAATTAAACAATAGACTATTAAAGAACCTTTCAGAGAATTACTGGATCTCCACAGGCATCTTGGGACCAATGACACTAACTGTACCTCAAGGGTCCCAATACTTGGAGGAGGGATAATATTAGAACCCTACTAATTTTGCTCTGCCATTAACCCTCTAACAACCCTGCTATCTCCAAAAATTATTAAAATCACTCTGCCTGACCCTGAGATGTCCCTGCCCTCTACTCAGACCCCACCCATAGCATGTATATTACCAGATCACTAGCCCATATGTTCTCTAGCCCCAACCTTGACAACTTCCTCATAACATGCCTTATACATTACTGGATCACTGGCAAGACCACTTTCTGAGTCTCAACACAATATTAAGGCCCACCCCAGCCTTGAGACATCCTTGCCCTATGGATCTACTTTTAGAGCTCACTTCAGACCATACCTAAGCCTTGCTATGATAAAGGCTGAGTCCCAGACAGGCACTGCCTACCCAAAAGCCCTTTACCATCTCTGCCTCTCCCCAAAGACCTTGAGTATATAGCCCTGAAACCTTATAGTCAGTCAGTAGTCTTGATATTGTATACTTTTGTCTACTTCTTGTTTCTCTACTCTCTCTATCTCTATTCTTACTCAATCTATTCTTCTTTTCCTCTCTTTCAATCATTCAGCATAGTTGTCTCAGTCTGCAGAATACTCCTATAGACTTTAACCACCTTTGCCTTTGTTATATCAACTCTGGAACATTGTCTAATGCCCAGATCAACCCTGAAACACTTATATGTTCCCCTTCTAGTCATTGACTAACTGACTAGCAGATTCTCACTCTCAGAAGTAAGCTTCCAGGTTCTCTGGACCTGACACTGGCTTACCAAGCAAGCCCTGTTTGTCCTCTGCTGCACTATAAATAATGCTTGGGAGCTTGCCCAACTATTCC
>JABCKS010025095.1:0-27246 GCA_018851325.1 Termitomyces sp. DKA19 | reverse complement strand
ACAGTGCTGACTTGTCAATAGATGTCAATCAACAAATTCTGCATTCAATGGATATTGATTGACTGAATCCAGATCCTACCAGTAAACCATTGCATCCAGAGCCTGAAGATTCCTCTAGAAAACCACCTCTAGAAAATAAACTCCTATCTGCAGCCAGTGCAATTCATAAACTGTATCCCCTCCCACATCTTACACAACATCCAGAGCTGGATTATTCCCTGTGGAGTCTGACCAACTGCCTCTGGAAAATGGACTACTGCCTGCATAGATGATGCAACTCCAAAATGGCCTTTGCCTTTGAGGACATCTGCTTGTATTAAAGCTAAGTCTGATGTTAGCAAATTATCTTAGGAACCTGCTACTAACCCTTTTGCAAGAGTGCCAAGGAAGAAAAGGAGAGGAAAACCTAGGGGTGGTTTAGTTGTGCCTTTAGACATTAATAAGGAGCCATCTGGCAGCAATTCTGTTGGCAATTCTGCAGACAATGAAGTCATGTTCATTAACCTATTGTTTGAATCATCTGTGTACCTCACAGATATTGACTTCTTACTCATGGTCATTGACTCTTGGAAGATGACAAGCAGGAGCCAACAAAGAGGTCTGATGATCAACCTAACCTTGAGGAATATTGTGTTTTATGAGAGTGAACAGGTTTAAGTTCCTTTGCCTGGAGGAACTAGGTTTTTTGAGTATACTCCTAAATTCCATATATGTATTCATCTTTGATCTGCTTTCATATCTATATATCACCATTCCAACAGCTCAGGAGAGACTTGCTCAGGTTTGATCATATGCATGCTGTAGTTGCTGCTACCCTGGCTAAGCATACAGCACATCAACCTGTTTATACTTTGCTGACTTAACAGGAGTATCAATCCATTACTCCTTCAGAAAATCCCCTCTCTCTTGCAAGACCATGTACGTATGATTGTTTGCAATCCTAACCATTCTGATCCTGGATTCAACAAGCACTCATTGTCTCAAATATGTGTACTAAACAAGAACACCCAATCACGTGGTGTATTTTCAGTCTTCAATATGGAGGTCTAGGCACTTCTAACTTGCCTGTATCTATCAAAACCTTTCTCTTGCCTCCATTGTCTAGTGATTTAAATGACTGGAGCAAAGTTTAAGGTCATAGGTATTGCAAGAGTGAAAACTTTTATTCCAAATCTAATATACAATGGAAGTTGGCATTGACTGCCAACACTTATCATTACTGACAGATTGATGCTAACAGATTTGAGATGTTTGTCATGCTCCAAATGAGTGTCAAACTCTGGTTTGTTGCTACACCAAAAAATGGAGACTGCAATGACTTTACCTCTTGGGAACTCTATATCAATGATATTACTATGTGGAAACCCAATGCCAAAAAGTGGAATGTCAATTTGCTTGTTCTTGAGCCAGGTACCATGATGTATGTCATTGTTTCTTTATATCCAACTTCAAACCCCTTTTTAACTGATGAAATCAGGATTATGCATCAAAACCTTCCCTATTCCATAGTCACTCCTAAGCCCACAATCTGTTGTAGCAGTCATTTTTACTGGATTTTAACCTTGCCTAATTCTATTATTGGCATATTTCATCATTATATTGCCTGCTACACCATATCAACACTAAGCATGGATTTGTCTCTTACATTGTTTTGATGCATATGTTCACCTTTTATATTGTTGCTGTTGCAAGATCAGCAGATGAAAATGGTGACTTATATGTTCTCTTCTTCATTGATGAAGTTAATCTGTACATTGCTAACAGATTGTGATTGTGCCTAGCTGCCAGATATGTCTACATGGTCAGAGGTACTGGCAGTTTTGTTCTCATGGAACTACTTTGAGTTGTATAACACTTTTTCCAGCTGCTACTTTGCACATTCTGGAGATATAGAAGCCTTTGAAATATGAATCAAGAATTGGTCTTGTGCATGCAAGCTTGTTTACTGATTTTTGTCCTAACACACCTTTAAGGGAAATGATAGGGTTATCACTGGTCTTGATATAATTATTGTTCCACTTCCTTGTCAATTCATTGATGTATCTGTATCAGCCTTTCCTACATCTTGATAGTCATATGTAGGATGACCATAGCATGGCTAGTTCTTGGACTTATGCTGACAACCTTCTAAGACCATCCCTATATGATAACAACTATAAAAATTGAGTATGTTTCACAGATAAGGAATGTGCCACACTGGATAACTTTCCAAAAAAGTGGCTATATCAGTAATACTCCTCCAGAATTGCCAACCCTGTCAGGACCCCACCAATTTTGCTTTGCCAAACCCTCAAGATCCACCCAAACCAACTCTGCCCAACTCTTGAATAGCCCACCCCCTTCCCAGGCCCTGCTATAACCTGCACATCACCAGCTCACTGGCTCATGTGCTCCTAAGCTCCAGCCCCAACAATTTCCCTAAGCATTGATGTGCTCCTATGCTGCCTAGCTGCTATACAGGAAATTAAAAGGACAACCTATAAAATGCATTGGCAATCAAATAGGGGTAGCTAGCAGTAGGAAGGGTGTGTGCGAGGGCAAGTTAGTAAGTGTCTCAGAAAACCAGAGTACTCCAAGGCTGCAGCAGGCAGTGGTGGGCTATAACCTTTCTTTTTGTGTTGGACTAGGTATGTACAGGGAGTATTTATACTGTTGTAAGTAATGTACACAAGAATGGAAAACTGGTTGCTAAAAGTAATGGCATCTGTCAAGATGTCCAAAATTTTATACCAATGTTCAGATAGTAACTAGCTGTAAGTATGCAATGTCAGAAATATGTATATAAAATGTGTCAAATGTAAAATAAATAAGCATCAAATGGAACCATAAGTGAGTGTACCATACATCAGTATTTGTAGTGTAGATGCCATTCAGGTATGCTTGTAATCAAGAAGAAAAATCAAGGGGTCCAAGAAGTCATATATCCACAAAATATTATCTTTTGAAGGTGAAGTACTGGTGTTGCTAAGAGTTGTTGTTAGTGATTGTTGTTAAGGGGGCTCTTGGCCTGGTCATTCTAGATTCTAAGGCTAGACTCCACATGATGCAGCTCATGATCATAGACATCTTGTAATTGCTAAGGTCTTGTGCAAAAGGCTACCTTATTCCAGACTTCAGGTCCAGACCACTTGTGATGTATTCCCAGATTATGTGCTATGGAAATGAAATTGGTGGAGATGTCATTAATGGTACTCAGCAACAGATGGGTCTCATCAGCATGCCACACACATCACCAAATCACCAGCCCATGAATTTCTGAGTCCTGACACCCCCTGGGGCCCATCCTTGCCTTAAAGTAACTCTACACCTATGGATCCCACTGTGAGACCTGCTTTGAACCATGCCCAGGCCCTGCTACAATAGACACCAAGTTCCAGGCAGGCACTGCCCACCCAGGGACCCTCTACCTTGCCTAACCCTTCCTGGAAACCCTGAGTATATAGCTCCAAGCTTTCCATAACCAGTTGCTAGTCTTGAGATTGCCTACTTTTGTCTACTTCTTATTTCCCTAATCTCTCTGTCTCTTTCCTATTCAATCTATTCTTTTTCTCTCACTCTTTTTTATCCTCCAGCATAGTCATCTCAGTCTGTGGAACATTCCCACAGACTTTAACAACCTCCACCTACTTTGTATCAGCTCTGGGACATCACTTAGTGCCTGGATCACCCTTGGAACACTTGTACATTCCCCTTTCCATCATTGACTAATCAACTAGCAGGTTCTCACTCTTACAGGTGAGCCCCAAGTTCACTGGACCTAACATAATATCAAGACTCCCCCTGCTCATTAGACATTCAATGGCCCACTATACCACACCTCTCTACTAGCCCACTGCTACCTACACTATGGACTTCACAGCAACCTGATTGTGCTGACCTATTATGTGCAACCTCCAGTCACACCCCAAAACAAACTGACCCTCTATCCACACCCACCCTCCTTCTAGCCCTTACATTGATAACTGGCTAATGACCACATATGGATTTAGGCTAGGAGCCTATAAAGTAGGGGTAGAAAGAAAGGGGCAAGTGAAAGTTATTGCTAATGCTAACAAAGGATCACTAAGTCACTAAGTAAAAGAAGGGTAAGAACTGGGGGAGACAGATTAATCACTAAGTGAGTGGGAGGGAGGAGTTACTAAGAATGAAGGAGGACTAGGCAATAAAAAGTGAAAGTGTTGGTAAAGTAAGCAAGTGTTGCTAAGGTATGACAAAAGAGAGGAAAGGGAGTCAAGGAGCAGTAAGTTGCTAAGTAAAGGATTGCTAGGAAAAGTCGCTAAGATCTATGAGGACCTAGCAATGAAGAGGGATAGGAGTAGGAACATAAGTCAAAATAAATGGAAGCTGGAGGACAGACACCAAAACTAGTTACTAGCCACAGTTGCTATCATTGCTAAAATGCTATAACACTATAAGGCATCCATACTTGGTACTATACTAAATTGAGAATGAGTTTGCTAAGGCTGCTGCTAAGCCATTAACAGTGACAAAAAAGACCAAGAGTAAGATCTGAAGCTGAGGAAGACAATGCACAGAGGGCCTCAAGGCTGTAGTGGGCAGTGGTGGACTATAATCCTTCTTTTTTATATTGAACTTGGTATGTACAGAGGGTATTTATACTATTTTAAGTAATGAAAGCAAGAATGGAAAACTGGTTGCTAAAGGTAATGGCATCTGTCAAGATGTTTGAGGTTCTATTACATTGGTTGGATGGTAACCATTCATGAGTATACAATGTCAGAAATGTATACAAAATGTGTCAAATGGAAAAAAATAAAAGATCATCAAAATTGACATCTAAGTAAGCATACCATATGTCAGTATTTGAAGTGTAGATGTCAATTGGTACAAGACTAATGAAGGGTCCAAGAAGTCACCTTTTCATATAATATATTCATTTAAAGAGAGAAATGCCTTTGTTACTAAGAGTTGTCAGTAGCAAACATTGCTAAGGAGGTTCTTAACCAAGTTGTTCTAGATCCTTGGTCTAGGCTCCACATGATAAGTGCTCATAATTCACAAAAATCTCTTGGTTGCTAAGGTCTCATACAAAGTCTTATACTGAGTCCCAGGTCATGTGCTGTTCAGAAAAGATATTGCAAGATGACAGTAACTGCACTCAGTGACAGATGGGTCTTATCATTGGATGGTAACTACCCATAAGTATGTGATATTAGAAATATATACAAAATGTGTCAAATGGAAAAATAAACAATCATCAAAATGGAAGTCTAAGCAAGCATACCATATGTCAGTATTTGAAGTATAGACACTATTCTGGTATGCTTGTAATCAAGACAATCAAAGAAGCCAAGAAGTCATGTGTCCATGAGAGGTTTGTCTTTTTAAAAGCAAAGTATGGGAGTTGCTAAGGGTTGTTGCTAGCAATCATTGCTAAGGGAGTTCTTAGCCTGGTTGTTCTAGATCCATGGTCTAGGCTTCATGTAATGAGTGCTTGTGATCCCAAAAATCCTGTGATTGCTAAGGTCTCATGCAAAACTCTACCTTGTTCCAGACTTTAGATCCAGACCCCTTATGACATATTTCCAAGTCATATGCTATGGAGATAAGATTGATGGAGATATTATTAATGGTACTCAGTGACAGATAGGTCTCATCAACCTACAGGGCTTTAAAACATGCCCCAGATGGAAGGGGACCCCCTGCTTCAGCAAGAAGAGTGTATGGCAGACTACTCTTGGCAACATAGCATGATCCTATGGGAACTTTGACTCTCACAAGTAGACTTCTCCTAATGGACCCAGAATATCTTTAAGAAACTGGGGCAACCTACCCTGGAGGCCACTGCCAAAGTCTGGACAGACTGCCTGGTAATGTTCTTTGAGCTCTATAAGCAAGGGAACCTATCAGCACAAGCCCTTGACCTTTTCTGGGGAAATGCCTCCTTGCAGAATGAGCTGTACAACCTAGTCAGGGAAATCCACATGTTGCCATTGTCAGGAAGATTTGAGGATCTCTTTGACCTCATATACTCCTTCTACCTACAATAAAAAACAAGGCCATAAATGCTGGAAACTAACATCAGAAAGACCTAGACATAGCCTCTGCCTCACTCTGAAATCTCAACTCCTCCAGCAGACTGTTCAACTAGCCCACAGCTAGGACAGTAGGACTCTTGGCCCAACTCCACTCCAACTTAGCTCCAGATGGGGAAACCTTCCATACATGGGATCAGGATGGGCAAGGGGCTGCATCAGCTATGGAAAATGGCAGAGACACTTGGTCCAAATACACCCTCAGCTACATCAACAAGGAACCTCACAAGGGGCCCATAATGGATGCCCTGCCACCCCAAAACTCCTAAGCTTGGAACCCACTCCTACACTTTGACCACACCCTGACACCCCTAAATCCTTAAGCCTGGGACCCAGCCCCACATTTCAACCTTTGTAACCCTGCTCCTGCCCATCTCTACCTCTTTCTCTCTGCTCCCTAGAGGACTGTTTGGACCATCCAGAGACCCCTTCAGACCACTAGGGGACCCCTTTGGGCCACCTGGTGGGCCCTCTAGCAGACTCCCTGGCAGACCCCTGGAATAGATTCTGGGAGGACCATCTCCTAGGCTAGGATAAGGAGCACTCTCTGATGGAAGACCTCTGGCAGAGGAATACTTCACAACATTTGTGGTCCAATCTGAGAAGGAGGCCTTGGAATTACCATATACTATATTTCCAACTCAACAAGGCCCTTCCTAAGAAAATCTATGAGGTCCTCTGCCTTTAATCCACCTACAGAGACCTCAAGGGCCTCATTATCTACATTGACCAGTGCTACTGGGAAGACTCTGCCAGCTCTGGGACCAACCACCAAAATTACTCTTCTTGCCCTTTAGGAGGATTCTGATGAACCCACAGTGGACCTCCCCAACCCCTTAACCCCACTACAACCAACTCTCATGCCCAGAACCCTGATTGACCAGGCCCAAGAAATGCTGCATGACCTCCTGCCCAACTTCAGGTAGTTGCTTCAGATCTTAACAGTCAGAACAATGCCCTAGTGCAAAGTGACAGCAACCTCAAGTTCACAAATAAAGACCTTGAGGACAAATTACTATAGGCTAACCAGTCATGCTGGCCAGACTGGCCTTGGGTGGCCATCTTTAAAGAGACCAAGAAGCAGCAATGCAGAGCAGGGGTGTGCCTGTTCTGTGGCAAGCCTAGGCACTTTGTTCAGGAATGCCTAGAGTGGAGTGCCCTCAGATGAGCCATCTGGACCATAAACAGGGACAAGTTTGAGTTCTAGTATGTGGAAAATTAGTTGGCAATTTAGTTGACTTGTAAGATGCACTGAATTGTGAAATTGACCCTGACATCTTCTTTGCCACAGTTTCATACATATGCACTTTGGTACCTGCTCTAAACACCCTCATGGCTTACCTCTCCTCCTAATCCTCTCAATCCTTCCTGCTCCAAACCTCCCTGACTCTCCTTTCCCTGCTCTGACATTATCAAGACTCTGGTAGACAGTAGTGCTATGGACAACTTTGTTGATGATAACTGAGTCCACCTCTCCTCCTCCCTTGAATCTGATTGCCCAGCACCATCCAGCTCTGGTTGTTCAATAGTGGACTGTCCTCCACCAGAGAAATCACTCACTATATCTATCTTCCCCTGCACTTTGAAAATGGCATGCAACTTGAACTCTGGATGCTTATCACTTGGCTACATGAATCTGCCCCTATAGTCCTAGGCCTTCTATGGTTACAATCCACCAGCCCTGCATTGACTGATGAACCTTTACCATGGCCCTGGACTGCATGGACCCTTCTGCCATTGCTTTCTCCCTGTCCTCTAACTTGAACCTAACAAGTGCTGGGAGCCTCAGTAGGCTGCATTCAAAAACCACTTCCTCCAACCTAAAAAACATTCAGATCTTGAATGAGAAGACCCTCAGGCAGTCCTCATATCATAGGGGCCACCTCATATGCCAAAATCCTCTGCAACAGTACCTAGGCCTACTAGCTGTATGTAATCTGTGTCAAACAGCTCCAAGCCCAGAAGCTTCCAGACTTCACTAAATCTGAGAAGGAGATTCTGCATGAGATTGTGCCTCTCAAATTCTCTGCAGAAGGAAGTGTCAAGGAGCTCCCTTCACACTGACTCTACAACCATCAAATTGACCTGGGAGAAGGAGCCTCCCCCCCTTTAGAAGGTCTGCAACATGTCAGAAACTAAGCTCTGGGCCCTCAAGGATTATATGGACAAGATTCTGGAAAAGAGCTTCATCTAGCCCTCCTCTTCCCCCACTGGAGCACCAGTTCTCTTTGCTAAAAGGAAGGATGGCATGCTCTGTCTCTGTGTCAACTACCAAGGGCTAAACCAGATCACAAAGAACTGACACTCCCTCCCTCTCATTGGAGACCTTGTGGACCAACTCTGAAGTGCCAAAGTATACACAAAGATTGACCTTTACTCTGGGTACAACAATGTCTACATTGCCCCCAGATACAAGTGGAAGACCACTTTCCAGACTTGATATGGACTCTTTGAACACCTTGTAATGCCTTTTGGAAGGACTGACTCCTCTACCACCTTCCAGTACTTCATAAATGACATCTTTCATGATATGAATGATGTCTTTATGGTGGTATATCTGGACAACATTCTCATGTACTCCAACTCCCTCATGGAATACCAAGATCATGTCCAACATGTCCTGGAGCAACTCTAGCAACATAACCTCTATGCCAAACCTGAGAAATGCTCCTTTTACACTCAGGAAGTAGAGTATCTAAGCATTATTGTTACTCTGGAAGGCATCTGGATGGACCAAGGTAAGGCCAATGCCATCACCAACTGGCCCCACTCATAGAACATAAAGGAACTCCAGTCCTTCCTTAGTTTTGTGAGCTTCTATTGGAGGTTTATTGACAATTACTCTGGAAGTACAAAAAAGCTCACTTGCCTCACCTAGAAGGACACTCTATGGAGCTGGGACTCAGATTGTCAGGATGTCTTTGATCTCCTCAAAACTGCCTTCACCTCTGCCCCCATCCTCCAACATTATGGCCCCTTCCTCCCCATCATCCTCAAATACAATGCCTCCAACTATGCCCTTGCTGGAATTCTCTCCTAGACCAACCCCAACACTCAGGAGCTCTGCCCCATCACATTTTATGCCTGCTCCATGATTCCTATGGAGCTCAACTACAACATCTATGACAAAGAGCTCTGTGAAATTGTGAAAGCCTTCTGGCAGTGGAGGGCATATCTAGAAGGCACCTATTACAGCATCCAGGTCTACTTGGACCACAATAACCTCTAGTATTTCATGACTACCAAGCAACTCAGCCACTAGCAGGCCCAATGGTCAGACTTGCTGTACAAGTATGACTTTGTCATCCAGTATTGCTCTGACTCAAAGGCCTGACATCTATCCATGAAAGTCCTTCAAGGTCAGATGGAACACCCTCAACCAGCATGTCATCATTCTCCCTGAGCAACTCTGAGCCACTCTCTTACTAGACAATTAAGGCCTCCTCCAACAAATCTGCTAGGCACCTCCAGACACCTACTTCCACTCCTATGAACCTCAAAGCTTCTCCCCTTTTCCCTCCAAATCCCTCTCCAAATCCCCCACCTTCACTCTCTTCCCCAATAACCAGCTTCTCCTCTGTAATAGCACAGTTTACATTCCAGACCATCAGAGACTATGCCTTAAGGTCCTCTAGCAGCACCATGACCACAAACTTTGGGGTCACCCAGGAATCCAAAAGACCCTGCAACTTGTCATATGAACATACTTCTGGCCAGGACTCAAAAAAGACATTACTTGGTATATCTGCACCTGTGAGGCCTGTTGTTGGGCCAAGGTTCTGCACCACTAACCCTTTGAACTCCTCAAACCCCTCCTGATAGGATGCTGGCCCTGGTTCTCTATCTCTATGGACCACATTGTTGAACTCCTAGAGTCTAAGGGATATGATGTGATCTTTGTTATCATATGCCAGCTGACAAAACAAGCTGTCTTCATCCCCTGCCACACTATGGACAATGCCCCATGCTTAGCCTGACATTTCATCACTCATATCTTCACAAAGCATGACCTGCCCAATGACATCATCTCTGACCAAGGCACTCTGTTTGTCTCACAATTCTGGCAGTCTCTATATAGGCCCTAGACATCAAGTTCAGCCTGTTGATGGCCTACAACCCAGAGACCAATGGGCAGACCAAGCATTTCAACCAAACTCTGGAGCAGTACCCCCAGCCATATGTAAACTACCTGCAGGATGATTAGTGTGCCAAACTCCCTCTTACCAAATTCACTTACAACAACTCTCTGCACTCAGCTACCAGAGTCTTCCCTTTCTTTGTGAACAAGGAATATAACCCCTGGCTCATCATCTCCATTTATGACATCCCCTCTCATGCCACCCATGCTACTGCCCAGGATCTCCAGAGCCTGCAGGAGTACCTCAAGCATGAATTCAGAACTGCCAACCAAGCCTACTGCAAGCCTACTGCAAGCCTACTGCAAGTATACAGATGTTCACCAGAGTATAACTCTGAACTGGCCTATAGAGTCCCTTATCTGGCTTGACCAAAGGAACATCAAGACCTGGCAGCCCTCCCCAAAACTTGACCACAAGTGCCTTGGACCCTTCAAGATACTCTAAAAGATATTCTCCCATGCATACTAACTCAACCTCCCCACCAGAATGAAGGGAATTCACTCTGTCTTCATACTCAACTCCTGGGATGACACAACCTTGATACTCTTCTCTGGCCAATGGAACAACCCCCCTCTGACCATTGAGGTCACTGGAGAAACCCAGTACAAGGTCAACAACATCCTTAACTTCCAACACCACCATAGCTGAGTTGAATACCTCATTTAGTAGACTGGGTATGGACCTGAGGACAACACTTGGGAACCACTAGGACACCTTCAGAATGCCCCCAAAGCCCTTTAGGACTTCCACCAGAACTACTGCCAAAAGCTCTAAGACTTATGACTCAAGCTATAAGCTTGGGGCCACTCAGGGCATAACTCTGTCCCAAGCTCAAAAGGAATGCAACCTCCTCTGCATGTTTCTATTATCTTTCCTTTCTCATTTCATCTCCTTTACATCCCCTTTGTTTATCTCATTACCCATCTTATCTCACCCATTTTATCCCCACCTAATTCCTGTTATCTCACTGTCCCATCTTGTGCAATCCATCTTATCACTTCATCTTATCTTATCTTATCTTATCTTATCCCCTTCATCTTATCTAAGCTGGAACCAGAAAAGATATGAGCATTATAGAATCAGCCAAGAAAGTGCAAGAAAGAGAATAAAAAAGAGAAAAAACAACTATATATAAAGGGTCCTGGTCTTTCTCCCCTCACCTGACTGCCCTCCCCTCACCCTTCACTCTCCTCTAGACCTCTCTCTCTGCCTCCTGAAGGTCCACCACCTCCACCCTGTTGCCCCTCTCTGCAGTCACCTCCATGTCTTCCAGGAAAAGGTCTAACAATCCTTGTCCCCCCTAGAGCTCTGCTATCAATACATATCAGGTTTCCTCATAAATGTCATCCAGGGTGGGCATGGGATCCATAAGGCTCTGTGCCCCCTACTCCAGGGGCCCCTCTAGACCCATAACCAGCCAACAATGAGCTCCCTCCAGGTACTCCAGCTCCTCCATCCCTTGCTTGATCTCTACAAGCAAATGATACTCTAGACAAATATGTTGGAGGCCATCCCAAATAAATGCTCAAGCAGTGGTTATCCCATCCAGGAGACTTTAGTGGGCCCAGACCTGCTATGGGAAGAGTAAGTCAGACCCCAAGACATACAATGAAACTTACCTAGGAACTTGAGATGATGCTCCATCTGCCAGTTGGCTAACCAGCCCCATGCCTGGCCCCTCCTGCTCCCTAGCTCCTGCTACCTCTGGATGATGCCCCCAGCTAACTCCCTCTTGCCCTGCCCCACTACCCCCTACTCTCACACTGCTCTGATGGCTCTGGCCCCAACACCTCCTAGCTCTGCTCCTGGAATGCCTTGTATGCCTGACAAAGAGCATCCAACTTCCTTGTTCTCATTGCCAACTCCTAGACCAACTCTTGGTATTGAGCTATGATATGTCAATTCTGATCTAGCTAGATTACTTCAACCTCTTGTAGCTAGTCCACCTCCTCCAGTAGGCTGCAGACCTTGTCTAATAGCAACATTTTGGGGTTGGAGAGATCAAGAGAGGCATGGATTGGGGGTGTAAGAGACCAGGAAAATAGCAAGGAAGGCCTAGCATGAAGGCACTTGGGGCCAGGAGCCTCTCCCAACAATGTGCAATAACACCTGGACCCTGCTGCTAAACTTGGAGACTCCATTGATGGGAGGAAGAGGGGGGTCCCAAAACCCAACAGATGCACCCTCAAAGGACCTGTCACCTCTGGAACCCTGTACTCCTGTAGCCTTGACCCTGCCTCTACTCCCTTCTCCTCCATATCTGCATCAGACTTGCCTGTAAGAAGATGTCTCCCAGGGCCTGCATCTTGATCACAACTTTGATATAGGGCTACTGGACAACTGAGAGCACTCAATCTGGGGCTGCCTCCCCCTGCCACCACCCCAACTGCCATTGGGCCCAGAATAAACAATATATGTGCCAATCCTAGCACCTGTCACAGATGTCCTGGGCCTGGTGGGAGCATCCTGGCATTACAAGTATAGAGGACTCCCTGTGCACTCAACAGGAGTCACACTAGGGAAGGTCAGCTCTCCAATAGCAACTCCAATCCCAGTCACTTACCAGCTAATTTGCAATGCACCATTCCTGCAATGGGAATCCCTCCCTCTGTCAGGAATGCTGGAGTGTGAGGATTGCCTGGATCCAGAGGGCCTCCCCTAGCTCAATTTAAGGAGGCTCCCATTGTGGCAGAAGCCCCTCTGGAGTGTGCTTCAGGGTGCACTGAGGGCCAGGAACCTCCTGTAACCTCTGAGCTGCTGCCCACAGTTCCTGTTGCTCTTTCAAAACATCAGCAAACCCTTCTAGGACAGATGAAGTGGATATGCACAATGAAATAAGCAGTCCACTGCCTCCCTCTACCATTTCCAGTTCTTCTCCACTCAATATGCTTTGTACATAAACTAGGCCATGATATTGTTGGTAGTCAGAGGTGTTGGGGACCTATGCTCATAGTCAGAAGACATTGCATTACCTTAGGAAAAATCAGACAATGAGCTGCTAAAAGGACCCCTAGAAGATCACTGGACCCCTACAGGTATTCTAGAGACCAACAATACCCACCACATCTTGAGGGTCTTGATACTCAAAGAAGGAGTAATGTCAGGACCCTACTAATTTTGCCCTGCCAAACCCCCAAGACCCACCTAAATCAACCTCACCCAACCCTTGAATAGCCCCACCCCCTTTCTGGGCTCTGCTGCAACCTGCACATTACTGGGTCACTAGTCCACACACTCCAGAGCTCAACCTCTGACAATTCCTCTAAGCATGCCCTATGCATCACTAGATCATCAGCCTACACATTTCTAAGTCCTGGATGCCCCTCAGGGCCTATTCCCACCTCAAAGTGATCCCATGCCTATAGACCCCACTACAGAACCCACTTTAGACTATGCCCAGGCCCTGCTACAATAAATGCCAAGTCCTGGGTGGGCATCACCCACCTGGGGACCCCCTACCTTGCCTGACCCTTCCCAGAAACCCTGAGTATATAGCTCTGAGCTCCCTGTAGCCAGTTGCTGGTCTTGATATTGCCTACTTTTGTCTACTTCTCATCTCTCTAATCTCTCTGTCTCTTTTCTATTCAATCTCTTCTTTTTCTCTCACTCTTTTTCATCCTCTGGTATAGTTGTCTCAGTCCATGGAACATTTCTACAGACTTCAACAACTTCCACCTACTTTGTATCAGCTCCAGGACATCACTTAGCACCTAGATCACCCTTGGAACACTTGTACCATTCCCCTTTCTGTCATTGACTAACTGACTAGTGGGTTCTCACTCTCAGAGGTGAGCCCTAGGTTCTCCAGTCCTAACAAACCTTCTCTCCCATTGACATATAAGCTTATTTGATAATTGTATTAGTAGTCATCCATTAAAAGTATTATATATTGTTCTTTTGTTTGTTATTTGTTGCCATAAATACATTCCCCTTATTTTAATCTGGTTTGTTGCTGTCAGCTCATTGCTGGGTAGCCAGAATCATGATTATGTAATGTATTACTGCAACAATACTTTCTGTAATAGATCATGTTGTTTTGGTTTGTATATTTTGATTCTTACAAACTGAATTGTTGTGAATCATTCTTGGCTGTACCCAAAAATGTTATATTGTTCCATTGTCATAGCCTGTGTAACAGAGTGGCTGCTACTTTCACCCTTTATGCATATAATTAGACATTATTTATTATTGTATTCCAGAGCATCACCTGACACTACATAAAATATCTTATTTGTACTTGTATAAGGCAGTGTCTTACTTCCTACTTTGTATACATAATTGACTGGTTTTGTGTTACAACATGTGAATTGTAAGCTATATGACCTGTAATAGAAATCTTACATTTTTTTAACACAAACAAGCAATTACTTGTTTGCAAAGCATAAGACAAACTACTGAAAAAAGAAGTTCACTGCCACTTGTTGCAATTAGAACATTGAAAAATTTAATGTACACCTTCCATAATGGGCACTGGTGACTGTGGATGATTAAGTGCTTAGACCTGGGTCCAAATCAGAGTTCTATAGAGCATTACAGAGTGCTCCATATAAAACAATGGATCTTGCCCCATCAACTCATAGCATGATAAGAGAAAGTGGTGTAATGCCAGGAGGACTGCTAGCAGTTACTCTTGTATGACCACTATATAGTAGTCAGAGTGTAATCACCACCAAGAGTAATAGAGTCCCCTCTATTTAGCTGTACCCAAAGGTAGAACTATGTGATGTAGCAGTGTCAGTGGGCACAGGACAAAACCCTGGACATGCCTCTACAGTGCTATGGGTGGAAGATCTAGGAACCTTCTCTGAGGTTGCAGGAGGTCTCCTTAGCAGGGAGTACCCTACTGAACAGTACCAGTAGGGAGACTCATAGGGCTTGTGGCCCTGTATGATTACAAGCTGGGCCCACAATGAATATCTGCATGCCAGAACCATCAGCATGCATTGAAACAATTCCTGAGAATGTCAATGACACCTTGGATATACAAGGTAATACACATTCTGATGATATCTGCCATAGGAAGGTGCTTATATTCTGGCAAGGCTAAGTTGAGGTTCCAAAGCCCTCAACTCAGCAGCACTTGACTGCTAGAGTAGTCAAGCATATTGTGATCCAGTGATATTTGAGTGACAGTAACATCCCAACTGACCCAGTGAGGTTCTTGGAGCTTTACATAATCTTCTTGGAGCAGAAGGTACAGGAGTACCTCTAGTAGAAGAAGCTGCAGGTATCCTAAGCATCCTCTACTATGCCTTCACTATTTATAGGAGAGGACAATCTGCCCCCTCATTACTGGTCAACAAAGCACTGACCTTGTTGCAGGCACCACAACAGCCTGGTAAGATGCCATGGGATTATGCAGCTAGACAGGCTGCAGTAGACTGTCAGAGATGGGCTACAATGGGAACAATCAGTACACCTGATACAGCCTCAACAGAGGCAAGGTCAGTTATAATGGTTAAGCAACCCATAGTGTGCCATAGACCCACTGGGTCTATGTGAAGGGTGTTGACCTAGGAGGATCAAATTATATTACAGCAATTCTGCAACAGACATGGAAGACTTTGAGCAATCCCATGTTAATGACCAAGGAGTAGTGTTCTAAGGGAACACCATATACAATGCTTGGCTAGAGGGGCCCTACCTGCCATTGTACTGTGAAGGGTCCTAATTGTTGGCACAGGAGCTTCTTCAATAGCTGGGTATTTGTAATATTGGAGGCATCCAGGTAGACTTGATCTCTGGGCTTGTATTCAGGCACTGGAGTCCTTCCATGGTTGTAATATTATGCCATGTCATCCTTTACTTTTGCCAGTGCTGCCTGGGCTTCCTCCTCTGCAATCTTCATCTAGTCCACAAACTTGTTCACAGCTTTGTTCTCCAAAGGTTGGGTCTAGGGTTTAAAGCCCATGCACAGATGACATCCAGTGTCCAGGAAGAAGGGAAAAAATTGAGTGGCCAGGTAAATGTAGTTGTTGTACTGGAACTTGGCATTGGAGAGGAGTTTCTCCCAGTTATCCTGGTGCTCATTGCAAAAGAGGTGGAGGTATTGTATTGACCAAGCTCCTGGTTCACATACTTAGTCTGGCCATCAGACTGCAGGTGGTAGGCAGTGGAGGTGTGAAGCTTTCCATTAAGTAGTTGATAGAGCTCCCAGGTGAAGTCCACCATAAACTGTGGACTCTGGTCAGATACATAGGCATTGAAGAGGCCATGTAAGTTCCAGACATTCTTCCACAGGTTAGTGGCACCTATGGTAGAGCAGGTGGTGTGGGTAGGGATGAAATGTGCTTGCTTGCATAGAGGTCCACCACCATCATAATAGCATTGTAATCATGGGTATTGTGAGGTGACACTTCATTGCCCCACAAGGATAGGCAGGGGTTACAGCTGACTGGAGGGGAGGCAGCATTGGGGCTTAGTCCAGAGACAGATCATATGTACTAGAGTAGGACCCAATATACTGGGACACCTGAGGCCACCAGTAATTCTGGGACACTAGCTCCAATGTTTTCCACTGGCCTAGGTGTCCTGCAATCTGGAAGTTGTAGTGTTCCTCTACAATCCTCCAGCAGAGTTCCAGGTTGTTGGGCATGTAGATACAATCCTGGAAGGTCAGAAGTCCATTGTGTACTGCCCATTTGTCTATATGGATGGACTTGACACCAGTGACATGTCTAGACTTGAGTGCTCTGACTGCCTGAGCAATGAGTTCCTCCTGCAGACCATCCTGGTTTCCCCACCTATTATCCCAGAGGATCTCCACCTCTGCCCCCCCCAATGGCTAAGCCTTCCATGGCTTGGATTGTGAACAACTCAGGTTAGAGGAGCACAATATTACTGTTGTCATCTCCCCTAGTGCCATGGTCTGCTGTCTGAAACAGGGTATCTAGCTTCCCCATGCTTCAGCCTGGCTTGCAGTACAGCAAGAAGTTAAAGTTGGCCAAGTAGAGGGACCACCAGGCCTGTTGGCAATTGAGCTTCTTGGCTGTCTGGAAGTACTCAAGGTTTTTGTAATCTATCCATACTTCAAACTTATGTTGTGTGCCCTCCAGGAAATGCCATCCTCCTCAAAGGACTGGATAATAGCCAGTATCTCCTTGTCATGGATTTTGTAGTTGTGCTTGACTGCATTCAGACTCTTGGAGTAGAAGGCCACTGGATGCCATTTTCTATCCTCCCAGGATTGTTGTGACAGAACAGCTCCTGTGGCAAAGTCAGAGCTGTCAGCTTCCACCTGGAAGGGGAAGTCATTGTCCAGGAAAAGGAGGATGGGTCTGGAGGTGATGGCATGCTTGAGATTGTCAAAAGCCATCTGCTTTGGGGGGCCCCATCTGCAGGCAGTTTCTTTGGTGGTGAGGTCAACCAGCAGTTGGTAATGATGGGAGAAATTCTGGATGAACCTCTGGTAGAAGTTAGTGAACCTTAGGAAGGCCTGCACTTCCTTCTTGTTCCTGGGCTCTGGCCACTCCACAACATCTGCCACCTTCACTGGGTCCATCTCTGCAGCTCTGTGTGAGAGGATTAACCTGAGGTACTTGATCTGGGTTTGCTCAAACTCACACTTCTCTGGCTTGAGATAGAGTTGGTAAAGGCAGAGATATTCTAAAATGATACATGTAACCCAACAGTGTTCCTCTACCATTTTAGTGTAGATGAAGATGTTGTTGAGGTATACACACACTATGCCTTCAGCTATCAGGTCTTGGAAGATGTTGTTCATCATTGTTTGGAAGGTGGTGGGGCTGTTAGTAAGTCCAAAGAACATAACAAGAGGTTTAAATAATCCCCAGTGGGTGGGTCTACAAGCCAGCCTTCCACTCATCTCCCTCCTGAATCTGTACATTGTTGTAGCCCCACCAGATATCCAATTTGATGAAGTACTGTGCACCCCAAAGATTGTTGATGAGCTTGAGGAGGAGGGGGTAGCAGTTCTTCACAGTCATGGCATTAAGAACCCAGTAGTCCTGGACCAGTCAGAGGGAACTGTCCTTCTTCTTGATGAAGAAGACCAGAGAAGCCATTGAGGATTTTGAGGGGTGGATGCAACTAAAGACTAGGTTCTTCTATAGGAAGGCATTAGTTTGTCCTGCTCCTTTGGCACCAGTAGAGAGACCTTACAGCTTGTGGGCTTGGAGTCTGGCATTAATTCAATAGTGTCATCCCACTGCTTGTGCTCTGAGAGCAAGTCAAAAGAGGCCTATGAGAACACATCTTTGAATACATGGAGATATGGAGGTACAATGTCCCAAAGCTCCCAGGGTGTGGCATTCACTGCAAATTCCTGGGCCAGCTGCTGAGAGATGGTCTGACTGGCCTGGATCTCTGCAATAGAGGGCAGGGAGCATAAGGTGGTGGCATATATCCAATCTCCAATTTCCACTGCTTCATCTAGGGACTCTAGGTTATGCAAGCTACAGAACTCCCTTGTTAGATCCTTCTCCAGGGCCCTGCCACTACTCTGGTCATCCTCATAGAGGGCCTCTCCATGAGGGAATGCCAGGGGTGGGGGTCCAGAAGGTCTAGATATGCAAAGTGAGATGGGCTGCATAGTATACCCAAATAGATGCACACTCTTGAACCTCAGCCCAGTGCTGTTCCTTGACCTCAGTGGTACAGGTGGCACACCTCTGGAGGCATCAGCTTATGGTCACCTCACCCTAGGCCCAATCTACTTTGGGGTTATGCTTCCCAAGCCAGATGAAACTAAGGATCATGTCTTGCTTGCCTAGCTTGGTGACTGCAAAGATAGTTTGCTAAGCATAGTTTTGGTAGCAGAGGACAAGATCAACCATAGAGTTGATGGCACCTGCTTTGTTGGGTGTTCCATTGAACACCAGAATAGTCCAGGACAGTGACTGTGTAGTCAGGTCCTTTTTGAAGGCTGCCAAATCCACAAAACTCCTGACACCTCCAGAGTATTGGAACACCTATAGCATGTAGGTGAAGGCATTTCCCATCTTTATGTATGACAGTACTCAGGCTATTTTTAGTGCATCAGAGTCAAAGGCATCTCTACTGAGATGGATGTAGGTAAGGCAGGACTGCAGGAAGCACTCTCTGCTAAAGCAATTGCCATTGTATGCATCTGGAAGTGCAGGATAGGGAATCTGTGCTCAGGGGGCTACCAGAGCTGCCAGGGAGGCTGCTGGAGTTGCTGGGAGTGTTTCCACAACCAGAGGTGGCATGGAGGTAGATGTCAGGCACTCTAGTTCTACCCAGAGGGACTGGGAAATGAGTTCAGTAGTTTGTCAGAGGGTGGAGAGTTTGGTCATGTGATGTGTAAGAGAAGATTGAGTCAATTGCACTTGGTTATCTAGGTGTAGCAAGCAAGTCCAGGCCTTATCCTGAGGAGCTGGGGCCTCTGAGGGAGTGTCTGGATTGGCAAGCTGAGACATAGAATTCTGTGGGTGCTTAAGCCTGGTGGGAAAGTGACAGATAGGGGCTCAGAGATTCCATGTAGGCTATGAGGAACTTCCAGACCAGGATCCTTAGACTTGTTCTACTGTAAGGGCAACCTCTAGGAGCAACAGCTAAATCACACAACTAGCAGAGTGGAATTCAAAGTATATTAGAAATGTAATTAATGATACAAATGGTAGACTAATCACCTAGCAGTGGGAAATCCAAAGAAAACAAGTCTAAGGATTCCTGCTGCTTAGTGCAGCACATCAATGGATAGTGGAGACATGGGAACAACTGCATAGGTGACCAGAGATAGCTGAAGTGCTCAACTAGGGATTATAGAAAGTCCCAGAGGTCTCCAAAGATCTTCAGGGACCTGTAGGATGCCTGGAAGCCATCAAATAAGCCTTGGAGGAGCAGAAGCAGTCAAGGAGAGGCAGTGTTGGACAGGGGTGGAGGTCAGTAGGGGTGCATTGCTGTGCCACCTATGTAGAAGAAGTTAGAGAGGAACATAGAGTGAAGGTCTATGAGTATGCAGCTATATGCAGTTGTCATGCAGAGCACCTCCCTTATATTGACCTCAACCTTTTGGACCTCCCCTTCACTAACATTCCCTCATAGAAAGGCCCTTTACAAGAATGTTAGAGGGGTTAGGTGTGGTAACCAAGAGGAAGACAGTTGCACAGGGGAGTTGGGCAATGCTCTAAACTCAGAGTCCCCAGATGAGGCCATTGAAGTGGGGGACCAGATTTATGCTACCACTCTCTACTCCATTCCAACTGAGGCAGAGACAAGGGCTAGTTATACCACCTCTTAGAGGCTGGCTAAAGCTTTTGTAGCAAATTCAAAGCCCAAAAACCCTGGTAGCATAGTTTCCTGCCATCTCCAGGATTTTGAGGAAGTGTTTGCACAGACATCTTTTGATTCACTTCCTAAGCACAAGCAATAGGACTATGCTATCAAGCTAGTACTGGGAGCCAAACCTTCAAGCTATAAGGTCTACCTGCTTATGCCACAGAAATAGGACAAACTAGATGCCTTTTTGTAGAAGAACCTCAGCTCTGGGCAAATATGACCTTTGAAGTCCCCCATGGCCTCTCCAGTCTTCTTTATTAAAAAGAAGGATAGGTTCTTCCATCTGGTTCAAGACTATTATGTCTTGAGTGCAATCCCTTCCTCTCATCTACAAACTTGTGAATAATATCCAAGGCACACATTATTTTACCAAGTTGGACATCTGTTGAGGCTACAACAATGTGTGCATTAAGGAGGGAGATGAGTGGAAGGCAGCATTCCAAAATAATTATAGACTCTTTGAACCCCTGGTAATGTTCTTTAGCCTCACCAACAGCCCTGCCACATTTCAGACTATAATGAATGATATCTTTTGTGACTTGATTGTGGAAGGTGTTGTCTGTGTATATCTGGATGATATGCTCATCTATACTAAGACCTTAGAGGAACATTGTTGGATTATATGCATCATCCTGGAGTGCCTGTGCCAACACCAGCTATACCTGAAACCCAAAAATGTGAGTTTGAGCAGACTAAGGTAGAATACCTAGGTCTGATCATCTTGCATGGTGTGGCAGATATGGATCCAGTTAAAGTAGCAGGTGTGGCTGAATGTAGCTGTTGGCTACAAATAGAACAATCTTGTGTAGTTCATGCAATAGCTGAATCAGACTAAATTATCAGATTAAACTAGATACATAGTGAAATACAAGATGTTGGTATTACATAATCTACAGGTGCATGTCAATGGTGCATGTTGGTGTCTAACTATGGCTCAATGCATAGTACATGCACTGGAACTAAGGTAACAATAAGTTACACACCCCCTCTTTAGACTATTGCACAGTCTGGAACATACATGTTTAGCCCTAGGCATGGGCTTAATGTCTGAGTAAAAACTATGAACTCAATTGCTCCACTACCATGGAGCATTGCTGCAGGCATCAGTCATCCATACATTATACAGTTACCCTGTGCTCCACCAGTCACATCTGAGCTGTTCAAAGGACCCATTCCAGTCCCATTGCTTAGGATATAAACACTTACTGCTTAAGTGCACTGTCAGTGCAGACATAGACAAGAAATGGCATGAAGCACACATATATTTTAGATAATCTATGGTACAATACAGAAAAAAATATGCTATAAAGTGCACAAGCTTGTCAGTAGCTTGTTTCAAGTTAACAACTCAACATTACCTAAAATATATACAAAAAATTAGGGCTTTTCAGCCCTTTTTTTCATTTGGTGGTGCCCCACCTGCTTCCATCATCTTTGCACCCTCCCCAGTTGCAATGTTGATTGCAGAGAAGAGAGGCTCCAATTCTGTCATCAGTGAGGTCATTGGACCTTCTGCAGCAGTAGCATCTATCATATTACAATTGGTTAGTGCAATATTAGTTGCAGCTCCAAGAGTAGGCATTGTACTGTGTGCCTATGTTTGCTTTCATAGCTGACCCACATTTGGGTCCATTCCAATATAGTAGTAATAGAGGCCCTTAGCCTCAGGGAAAATTCTGGCAGCACTTTCTTCATTATGCTTGAACATGAGGTGGTAGTGGTCCTCCTTATTTATCTCTCTCCATCCATCCTACTGAGGGACTGCAGCCAGTATGCTGTATAGCTGGAGGTGCTCTAAGCACTCATTTCAATTTCCCAAAAGAGGTCTAAAGACATTGTTGGCTGATGGAACTGCTGTTCCAGGTAGACCACCCTGTAAGTATATGCATGGTCCACCCATTTAGGTGGAATATGGTTGAATAGTAAGATACAGAGCATGTTATTATCAGAGAAGTTCCATACCTGGTCATTAGGTACATGAACTTGGTAGATTGTCAGTTGGGCCCCTTGCTGGGCTGCAAATGGCTTTCTTGCAGGCAGTTATCACTCCATGATACAGTCCAGGGTATGCCATAACAAGTGCTAGCTGTTGGACCAGAGCAGTTTTTCCTGTGCTGTTAGTGCAGAAAGTCCAGCAGAGGGCAAACCCAAATAGAGTTTGCTAATGCATGTGGTATGCAAAGTTGACTGCAATGCCCTGCCTAGTATTCTCCAGCTCTGGTCTGCCAAAGATAAGTACATAGCACACTAGCTGTTTGAGGTTAAACAGCATACTTGAATCAGGAGCACACATAATGTGCAGCATAGATGAACCATTATCTTTGATGTGCAGGAAGCACAATAGGATCTGATCCTCTAGACTTTGCATAGGGTTGACAAGGTGCTTGTACTCAGGGTCTAAGCAAAGTTATCTTATTGTGTGATCATGTAGTGACATGTCACATCAATGGGCAAACTTTTGGAGTTTGGAGAGCAGTATATATGCAACAATACAGTTATGATAAGGTACATGCAGGTTTACATAGTACTTAATGAGCTACTCAAGCTCAAACAGAGTGCCAGGGAATCCCTGGCATGTGAACTTGTACACCATCATACCTGGCAGTTTGGCTGGCTAGCCAAAACTGTACTTATATACTACTGCACAATTGGCATTGGTGCCAATGAGGACCATATTGGTCAAGTACAAGTAATAACAACAGGGGCCAAGAGCCCTGTGAAAACACAAGTTGAGCCACTCAACATTGAGCAGCCCCTATACCTTCACCTCTAAGCCAATGGGAATGTGGCCTGAGAAGTCATTTTGCACCTTGTACACAAGGCCAGCTACAGCCTTAGCCCTGTTTGCCTTTTTCTTGGCAAGTTTCTTATTTTATTGCACATGCTAGAAGTGCTGTGTGGATATTTTGCCCTCCTCTGCCTCTTCTTTCTCTTCCAACTGCAACTCTCTGTAGTCACTCTTATCATTGATTGTAGGCACCACCTCCTGCTCACCACTGTCAGCCAGGGAGGTGGCTACCAGCCCATTAGATTGTGCAGGCATGTGTGGGTCAGTGACTACTATGAACTGAGATGGCAGAGCCAGAAACACTGCAGCCTTCATAAATAGCATCTAGGTGGCCTCTTGTCAGAGGCTATCTCATCTCAGCTCATTTCACCTCACTTTACCCCACTTCATTTCAGATCATCTTACCTCAGAACTACTATCATATACATAGACAGGTCAATGATGGCATATGACCTTGGTCTATGAGGTTAGAGTTGATCTCAACTTATCTTACCTCACTTCACTTCACTTCACTTCCCATGTTCCAGAGTCTCTGCTAGTTGCACCATCAATGTTAATGCACTATGGAGGGCATGTGACCATCCATTACTCTATAATTAGTCCCACAATTCAGAACTTTAGAAGGGTCACATTGGGCATAGGGAATCCTTAGACTTGTTCTCTTTGGATCTCCCTTTGCCAGATATGTAGCCAGATCTGTAAATATAGCATAACTCTGAATAGACTTTGGATCTCCCTTTGCTGGCTGAGTGACTGAGCCCCAGCCTCCAAAGGTTTTCCTTATAGCAGAACAAGTCTCTTCACTTAAGTCTGGAAGCTCTTCTAACTACTAGAGTCAATCTTGCCCCTAAAAGTCCTTCTCCACCCTTGTTTTTCTATACTGGGATCTCTATAACTACTCCAACTCTGGCAGCAGACCCTGGGGATGCTTTCAATCCTCACGATGAAGCTTGGCACTATTCCTTACTCTTGGAAGCCCAGGTGCAGTCTACTCAAACTTCCCTTACCCTTCACAACAATAAGCTTATGGGTTTATGTCAATCCACTGAAAACTATTGCCCACTCTTTACAAATATTGTTGGAATGCCTCCCTATTCCCTCACAGACCCCTCTGGCAGTTCCTACTTCTACTACAACTACACTACTGCCCCATTTTGACCTTAAAATTGTGGTGCAGACCAAAATACCTCAGCCAGTACTCCTAGATGCTTATGACAGAGACTGGAAGACTGGGGAGTGATCTGTGGTCTTGTATCACTTATATCCAACTGAGCAGCAAAGCCTTTGCTTTGGATGAACTAGAAATTGCCTGAGTCCTCTCCTACATGAAATTGGGTCATGCTTCCACATATACATTATGCATCTTTTGGAGAGCTGGTGGAGTTTGCAGTTTTGCAGACTGGGATGTATTTGAACATTATTTTCATGCTGAGTTCTTTCCTTTAGACCCAGCAAAAATTGCAGCACTGTTCCTTTGAGATAGAAACCAGTACAGTCAAGGGAAAAGATCATTAGATGAATATGTTGACTCCTTCCAGGTATTGGTTGAACATGGATGGATTGCAACTCTGCCTCATGTTCAGAGAAGGGCTTTATCCATCCCTCATCAATTGCATTGACAGTATGGCTGAGGGACAACCAGATGATGGGTGGATCAAGACCTGGTACAAGGTGGCTCAAGAAAAATAGCAGCTTATGGAGTTGAAGAGGGCACTTCAACATCACTAGCCTAGTACCTCCCACCCTTGTTTTAACTGGGCTCCAAAGGTAGGAGCACTACCTTAGACTTTGGTGTTCCCTAGTCCCTTGGTCTTTTCCAAACTGATGCAATTCAATGCTCTCTTACCTTTTCACCCCTTGCCAGCAGGTATTCCTATAGAAGTAGATGCCTCTCAACAGCATGCTCCAACCCCAGTTCATTATAGAAGATGTGGGAAGGCAGGTTATCTTGCCTGCTATTGTCTACAGGGAATAGAGGTCCATTACCTGTTCCCAGCAAAGCAGGAAGAGCTGTTGGTCCAACTATTGGCTGCACAAGATGCAGCTGGATCCCCTTCTTTAGATGCTATAACTACAGAGCCTTGATTGGAGGCCAATGCCAGAAGAGAATTTTAGAAAAGCAATGGATGAAGTGTACACCTCCATTGCTTAGTGCTAATTGTTTTGCTGTCTTGTCAGTAGAAACTGAATATTGACCCCATTACCTCTGACCTTGAGACCAAAAGCATAAGCACCCTCTTTGACCTACAATGCTCTCTACTCAAAACCAAGACAAAAGAAACTACTCCTCAATCATGCCAAAGGATTCCCACCTGGGAATGTTATCTCCCTCACCATTACATTGTTGCCACCATCTATCTCAACATTCCTTGAAATTGAAGGTGAAGTTAGAGACAAAAGACACCCAACAAATCTTAGGTGTGATAGCCCTGCTAGACAGTGGGGCCATGGGCCTTTTTATTAACACAGAATATGTGAAGTGACACCATCTCACCACTCAACCTCTGTTACATCCAATCCCAGTCTACAATATTGATGGTACCCCCAACAAAGCTGGATCTATCTGCTCCATTGTGGATCTAGTCCTCCATTACCAGAGCCACTCAGCACAGGCTGTTTTTGCAGTTACCAATCTAGGAAAGCAGGACATGATCTTAGGGTTTACTTAGCTTCAAGAACACAATCCAGAGCTTGATTGGGATAAGGGAGTTGTGGAGATGAGTCAATACCCATATCACTGTGCCACCTGTAGAGGAGCAGCCCAAGAGGAACATAGAGCAGAGGTCCATGAGCATGCAGCCATATGTGCTTGTCATGCTGTTTCTTTGCTCTATGCTGATCTTAACCTGTTGAACCTCCCCTTGCTGGCATTCCCTCACAGAGAGGCCCTGGATGAGGATGTCAGAGGAGGTGGGTGTGGTAGCCAAGAGGAAGATGGTGAAGCAAGGAAGTCAAGCCATGCTCCAGACCCAGAGTTCCTAGATGAGGCTATTGAAGTGGAGGATCAGGTTTATGCTACTACCCCTGCCTCCCTCCAACCAAGGCAGAGATAAGGGCTAGTCAAACTACCTCTCAATGACTGGCCAAGGCATTTGCAGCAAACTCAAAACCAAAGACCTCAAGTAGTGAGATCCCCTAACACCTTTAGGACTTTGAGGAAGTATTTGCTAAGGCATCTTTTGTTTCCCTTCCTGAGTGCAAACAATGGGACCATGCTATTGAGCTGGTTCTAGGGGCAGAACCATTGAGTTGCAAGGTTTACCTGCTTGTACCATGGAAACAGGACAAGCTAGATGCTTTTCTACAGGAGAACCTCAGCTCTGGGCAAATATGACCTTTGAAGTCTCCCATGGCCTCTCCAGTCTTCTTTATCAAGAAGAAGGATAGGTCTCTCCATCTGGTTCAAGACTACCAAGTCTTGAATCTGGTGACTGTGAAGAATTGCTATCCCCCTTCCCCTCATCTCTGAACTTGAGAATAACCTCTATGGCACATGTTATTCTACCAAGCTAGATGTCTGCTGGGGTTACAACAATGTGTATATTAAAGAGGGAGATGAGTGGAAGGCAGCATTCCAAACAAATTGTGGACTCTTTGAACCTTTGGTAATGTTCTTTGGCCTCACAAATAGCCCTGCCACTTTTCAGACCATGATGAATGACATTTTCCATGATCTGATTGCAGAAAGTGTTGTCTATATATATCTGGATGACATACTCATCTACACTAAGACCTTAGAGGAACATTGTCAGATCCACGGAGTTTTGAGATTGATAATAGTGTCTTCTTTTGTAAACTTTCTAAACCAAAGCCCCTCATGGTGGGCTCCAGATGTAGTACTTGGTTAGAGTAATACTGTAAGTTCTGGGGCTTTCTTGAAGTCTTAGAAGGTCTACTCTGCTTCCACACTAGTTGCTTGATAACTGCTTGATGTTGAGGTGGGTTTCTTCCAAAATCTTGTTATTTTTGAAGGTAGAGGTGTCTCAACAAACTCCAGCCTAAG
>JABCKS010025094.1:0-27255 GCA_018851325.1 Termitomyces sp. DKA19 | reverse complement strand
ATTAACCAATTAATAGATAGGCTAATACAAACTTTGTTGAACTAAAAACAATTATTTCACAATTTTTTAAGCATTTTTTTCGCTCAAAAACAATTGAAATTCACTTACATGATGTGATATCAAGTATATCAATAGCTTAGAGTTGTTGTAGTTTCACTGATAAGCTGTATTCAATTTTTGTTAACACTAATCAATCAATAAATGGGTTAATATGTACTTTGTTATGTGGTTTCTTCTCTACAGCTGAGGAATCCAGGTTTATTTGGTCATGTTGGGTCAAGAAACATGCAAAGCATGAAAAAGAGTGTCCACTAAATTGTGTTTAGCCTTCTGCACACATACAGACCCCCAAACATGTTGCACAAAGTGCCAAATCATAGTATTTAGTGTATATATTGAGTTTGACAACTTTATATATATTTTCAAATGCTCTAATTACAAAAAAAAGACTGAACTCCTACATCATTACCCTAAAAGGTAGTTATTATGTCCATGATTTGTCACTGCTTACTGAATCATGACTCAAAGCAGTAGTTTCCTATAAAACAGTTATTGCATTATATATAGATATTCTTTAATGTGTCTAATCACTGATCCTTGATATTTTTGAGTAATATTCTTAGCTAAAGCTCTATCTCTATAGTTTTGGGGCCACTTTTTGCAAGCTAGTCTAAATATTGAAATAAGCTAAAGTTGTTATATATTCTCTCTATCTCTATCACTGTATTATTTTAAAATGTCTAAAGCTCTTAGTATATTTTCTATAAATAATATTTTTGAATCTTCAATCAAAATGATAGTATATATTCAGTATTTCTCTGTCTTTTAAAAAGTCTTCTATTTATGTTATTGAAGATATTATTATATAAATAAGTTATTTTCTTTTCAGCTATTAATAAATCAATATCTCTGATTTAGGCAATTTTTATTAACTTTTAGTAATTAAATTAAAAACAATAATCTTTATTCAAGTTAACTTTAATAGTTTCAAACAATTAATTTTGATGATTAATATGCAAATAGAGGGTAACCAATTTTTCATCATTTAAGAGAAATTGATAATACTATCCTGCATTAGCTACTACTTTTTATACTTCAAACACTTAATAGTAGTATATATAATCAGTCTATGGCTACTATTTCTAGAACTTTTAAAAGATTTCTTACTATATCTATTAGTTAGTAAGCTACTGTTAATGATTTATTTTCCTTTAGTTTTTTCTTAAAGAGTAGTGTATAAATACTCAATACTTATTTATCTAAAAGCTGAATGCTTCTTTCTGGATTTCTATTTCTCTATTTGTACTACTTACACCTCTTTCTTTTACAAAGGCTATAGACATAGACATAGACCAATCCATCTACTACATTATTTAAAACTCTTACTTCTAGTAAAAATATTATATCTACTTCATCTGTAACTTTTACTACTATAGAATAAAAACAAGTACTAATTAATTTAATAAAACAAGAAAAACAGAGGCATACTGTTGAGCAGTAATGTGCTCTTACACCATCTAGCTGCCATGCAGAAAATTTAGAAAAAGACCTAGACACATACAACTAGATAGGATAGCTAGCAGTAGGAAGTATGTGTGTAAGAACAAGTTGGTAAACACCCCAGTTAACTAGAGCTAAAGGAATGTGGAGTAAAAGAAAGAGTATAAGTAAAGAAAGTTGCTATCATTAGCCTAAGTTACTAGACAATAACAAAAGATTGCTAAGTCAGTAAGTAATAAAGAAATAATAAGTGAAGACAAAAGAGTTACTAATAGAGTGGGGAGAGGAGTCACTAAGTTAAAAAGAGAACTAAGCAATAGGGAGTGAAAGAATCAGTAGAAATAAGTGAAGAAGTAAATGTTGCTAAGACTGCAGAAGATCAAACAAAGCAAGTCACTGAAAACAGAGGTAACAAGAAGGATTGCTAAAGTTTGTAAGGGTCTAGTGACAAGAAAAAGATAGATGCAAGAGAGTAAGTAATGTTGATAAGGAACTGAAGAACAAACAAAACACTAGGCACTAGCTATAGTTACTAGTGTTGCTAAGATTAAAAATATTATAAGGTATACATACTTAGTACTATGCTAAATTAAAGACAAGTTTGCTAATGCTTGTCACTAAGCTGTTAACAATAATAATGTCAGAACCCCACTAATTTTGCTCTGCCATCCTCCAATGACTCCACCATCTCCAACAACTACCCAAACTGCCCTGCCCAACCCTCAGATGTCTCTGCCCACAACCCAGACTCCCTCTACAACCTGCACATTACTGGATCACCAGCCCATGCATTTCCAAGCCCCAATCCTAATAACTTTCTTAGAATATGCCTTATGCATCACTGAATTACTAGTAAGACAGCTTTCTAAGTCCTGACATGCCCTTAGAGCACACTCCAGCCTTAAGATGCCCCCATCCTGTGAATCTACCCTTGGAGCCTGCTTTGGACCATACCCAAGCCCTGCTATGATAGAAGCCAAGTCCCAGGTGGGTGCCACCCACCCAGGGACCCTCTACCACCCCTGACTCTCCTCAGAGATCTTGAATATATAGCCCTAGAACTCTATAGTCAGTCAGTAGTCTTGATATTGCCTACTTTTGTCTACTTCTTGTTATTCTACTCTCTCTGTCTCTATTCCTACCCAATCTATTCTCTTTCTCCTCCCTCTTCCAACTTTTCAATGTAGTCATCTCAGTCTGCAGAACATTCCTATGGACTTCAACTACCTCTGCCCCCTTCACATCAGCTCTAGGACATTGCCTAGCATCTGGATCAGGCCTGAAACACTTGTACATTCCCTTTTCCATCATTGACTAAGTGACTAGTGGATTCTTGCTCTTAGAGGTGAGTTCTCAGGTTCTCCAGACCTGACATAATATCAAGACTCCCCCTGCTCATTGGACACTCAATGGCCCCCTACACCAGCCCTCTCTACTGGCCCACCACCACCTATGCTATAGACTCCTATGGCAACCTGATTGCACCAACCTATTATATGCAACCTCCAGTTATGCCCCAGAACAACTAGACCCCCTACTCACAACCACCCTCTTTCCAACCCTTGTATTAGTACTGGCCAATAGCCACACATGAATTTGGGCTGAGACCTTTGGTAAGTCAGGGCCCAGCTCCTGACTGGCATTCCCTGACTGTACCTAAGAGGCCCGCCAGAAGCTCTGAATGCAAGGTGAAATGTCCTGGTACCTGCCAGCACTGGTCCATTTGCCACTGGAGCAGGGTACACACTAGGGACTAAGGGCTACTTGCTCCTGGCCTTGACTGTATGCCCTGCACCTCCCCAAAGAAGGCCTATGGCAGTTCTGGCTATCTTTATGCTTCTTATACCTACAGGACTTAGAAACATGCCCTAGATGGGAGAGGACCCCCTGCTTCAGCAGGGAGAGTGCATAGCAGACTACTCTTAGCAATATAGCACAATCCTACAGAAACTTTGACTCCCACAAGTAATATCTCCTGACAGACCCAGAGTCTTCTTAAGAAACTGGAGCAACCCATCTTGGAGGCTACTGCCAAGGTCTAGGCAGACTGCCTGGTAATATTCTTCCAGCTCTACAAGTAAGGGAACCTATCAGCACAAGCTCTTGACCTTCTCTGGGGTAACACCTTATAGAATGAACTGTACAACCTAGTTGGGGAAATCCACATGTCACAATTGCTAAAAAGGCTTGAGGACCCCTCTGACCCCATATACTCCTTCCACTTACAACAAAAAACAGACCAGGTGCCTTGCTAGCCCACCAAGGCCCCAAATACCAGAAACCAACATCAGGACAACCTAGATGCAGCCTTCACCCTACTCTGAAACCTCAACCCCTCCAATGGGCTGTTTGACAGGCCTACAGCCAAGACAGTAGGACTCTCAGTCTAACTCCACTCTAACTCAGCCCCAGGCATAGGGACCTTCGATATGTGGGATTGAGATCCTCTCCTGGCTGCATCTGCCATAGAGAATGGCAGAGACACTTGGTCCAAACACACCCTTAACTATATCAATGAGGAACCCTATATGGAGCTCATGATAGATGCTCTTCCACCCCAAATCTCCTGAGCTTGGGACCTTCCTCCACACTTTGACCTTCATAACCCTCCCCCTGCCTGCTCTCACCTCTTTCCCCCTGCTCCCCTCCCTCCCCCCCAGCACTGGCACCAGCACCTGTAGCAGCACCCAACCCCTTCTCAGGCTTGAGACTTTAGGGAGGCCACTTCAGACCCCCTGAAGGACTATCTAGACCACCTGGAGACCCCTTTGGACCACCAGAGGATCCTTTTGGACCCCCTGGCAGGCCCTCTTTGGACTCTCTTTAAATCTCTAGAATGGATTCCAGGGAGACCACTCTCTGGGCCAGGACAAGGAGCACTCCTCAGTGGAGGACCTCTAGGAGAAGAGCCTTCTGGGGGATGGGGCCCTACTGTAGGTGCATTCTTTCCAGGAGGAGCAAGGAACTATTATTACTACTACTATAATGCTGCCTCTCCCCTCTGGAACTCTGAAGATCAGGCAGAAGCCAACAAAGTCTGCAAGGCTCTAGCTTGCAAAGGTCAACTGGACATCTAGAAGCTGGAACCTTTCCATAGTTGTAACCCCTGGAAATAGCACACCTTTCTGGTACAGTGTCTCAACATGTTCCAGGGAAAGCTGAACACTTTTGCCACCAATAAGGTCTGCATTGTGTTTGCTTCCTCCTATTTGCAGGGGATTGCCCTGGACCACTATACACCCTTCTCTGGTATAATCCCTGCCACCTGCTATTCTCTGACTAGAAGGCCTTTGTGCAGGATTTCTCCTCAAAGCTTAGAGTTTACAATACTGTTGCCAAGGCTGAAAGGAAGCTTATGTTGCTTTGAATGTCTTTAGAGAAGCACTTTACAATGTTTATTGTCCAGTTTGAGAAGGAGGCCAACAAAACTGGCTGGAACTACCATATGTTGCATTTCTAACTCAATAAGGCTCTTCCCAAGTGAATCTATAGGGTCCTCCACCTTGCACCAAAACAGTCCACCTATGAGGACCTTAAAAGCCTTGTCACTTGCATTGACCAGCACTACTGAGAAGACCCCACTAGTTCCAGACCTAGCTGCTAAGGCTACTCTTTGTACCCCTTGAGGGGATCCTGGAAGCCCTGCAATGGAGGCAGTTGCCCTGGATTCCAACAACTAGGATAATGCCCCAATGCAAGGTGACAGCAACCCTGAGTCTGCAAGTAAAGACCTGGAAGACAAATTATTGTAAGCTAACTAGTCATGCTGGCCAGACCAGCCTTAGATAGCCATCCTCAAGGAAACAAAGGAGCAGCAATGCAGGGCAGGGGTATGCCTACTCTGTGGCAAGCCCAGGCACTTTGTCCAGGAATACCCAAAATAGAGTGCCCTTGGACAAGCCATCTGAACTATAGACAGAGATGAGTTTGAGTTCCAGTATGCAGAAAATGAGTTGGCAATTTAGTTGACTTGGAAGACATACTGAATTGCAGAATTGACCCTGATATCTTTTCTACTACAGTTTCATACATATGTGCTTTGGTACCAGCTCCAGACACCCTCACAGCTTATCTCTCCTCCCAATCCTCTCAATCTTTCCTGCTTTGCACCTTCCTCACCCCCTTTCCCTGCTCTGACACTGTCAGCACCCTGGTAGACAGTGGTGCCATGGACAACTTTGTTGACAACAACTGGGTCCATCTCTTCTTCCTCCCCCAGATTCAATTGCCCAGCTCCATCCAGCTCCAATTGGTTGATGGTAGGCTGTTCTCTGCTGGAATCCACTATATATACATTGACTGGAACACAATGAGCATGACATTTGACAGTGAAGATACTTGACTGGCCACCAGAATATTGCTCCAACCCCAATGCTTCCCCACTATTGAGGACAAACCCAACTCCAACTGCCCCCCCACCCCAAACCTCAGCACTCCCCTCCAACCCTTGTAGCAGAACCTTAGGGGGGAGGAAGGGAACTGCAATACTGACAAGCCTCATTCCCTGGAAAACCTTGACACCAATGCCAGTGCTTCCCCCCCCCACTCCCCCTTCCACACCCTCCCCCATAACCACACCCCCTTCTACAACCTCCCCTCCTAAAGGCTCCCCTCAACCCCTGCCCCCCAACTTCTTCCCACCAACATCCCCTGCAACAAGTTCCAAGGGCCATCTTCTCCACAAACCACTTTCCCTAACCCAAAAAACTCTTGGACCTCAAATAAGGGGATGGACCCCTGGACATAGTCCTTGTGTCATAGGGGCCACCCTGTTTGCCAGAATCCTCTGCAATGGGACCCAGGCCTACTAGCTGTACATAACCCCCATTGAATAGCTCTGAGCCCAGAAACCTCCAGACTCTGTCAAATCTGAGGAGGAGATTCTGTGCAAGGTTGTGCCCTCCAAATACTATGAATTTTCAGATGTATTCTCAGAAGGAAGCACTAAGGAGCTCCCCCCACACTGACCCTATGACCACCAGATTGACCTAGAAGATGGGGCCTTCCCCCCCTTCAAAAAGGTCTACAACATGTTGGAAACTAAGCTCCAGGCCCTCAAGGACTATGTGGATGAGATGCTGGGAAAGAGCTTTATCCAACCCTCCTCTTTCCTCACCAGAGCCCCAGTTCTCTTTACTAAGAAGAAGGATGACATGCTTCACCTCTGTGTTGACTACTAAGGGCTCAACCAGGTCATGAAGAAGAATTGCTACCCCCTCCCCCTCATCAGAGACCTTGTGGACTGACTCTGGAGCACTAAAGTATACATGAAGATTGATCTCTGCTCCAGGTAAAATAATGTTTGCATTGGCCCAGACATGAGTGGAAGACCACTTTCCAAACTCAATATGGGCTTTTTGAGTACCTGGTAATGCCTTTTGGGATGACCAACTCCTCCACTACCTTCCAGTACTTCATGAACAACATCTTCCACAACATGAACAATGTCTTTGTAGTGGTATACCTGAACAACATCCTCATCTACTCCAACTCCCTTGTGAAACACCAAGATCATGTCTGACATGTTCTGAAGCAACTCTGGCAGCACAACCTCCACACCAAACCTGAGAAATGCTCCTTCCACACTCAGGAGGTTGAGTATCTGGGCATTATTATCAATCTATAAGGTGTCTGCATGGACCTGGGTAAGGTCAATGCTATCACTAGCTGGCCCTCCCTATGAAACATGAAGGAACTTCAGTTGTTCCTTGGCTTTACAAACTTCTATTGGAGGTTCATCAACAATTACTCTGGGATTACAAAAAAGCTCACTTGCCTAACCTGGAAAGACACTCTGTGGAACTGGGACTCAGACTGTCAAGACATCTTTGAACTCCTCAAAACTACCTTCACCTCAGCCCCCATCCTCTGACACTATAGCCTTTCCCTCCCCATCATCCTTGAATGTGATGCCTTTGATTATGCTTGTAGGAATTCTCTTCCAGACCAACCCCAACACCCAGAAACTCTGCCCCATCACATTCTATGCTTACTCCATGATTCCTATGGAACTCAACTACAACATCTACAAAAAGGAGCTCCTTGCAATCATGGAAGTCTTCTGGCAGTGGAAGTCATACCTAGAAGGTGCCTGTTACAGTATCCAGGTCTACTCAGATTATAATAACCTCCAGTACTTCACAACCACCAAGCAACTCAACTGCTAGCAAGCCCAATGGTCTGAACTGCTGTCCAAGTACAACTTCATCATCCAGTATTGCCCTGGCCATCTCAGAGCCAAACCTGACACCCTGACTTAAAGGTCCACCATCTATCCTCAAAAATCCTTTGAGGCTGGATGAAATGCCCTCAATCAGCATGTCATCATTCCTCCCAAGCAACTCTGAGCCACACTTCTGCTGGACAACAAAGGCCTCCTCCAATGGATCTGCCAGGCACCCCCAGATAACCACTTCCACTTCCATGACCCCCAAAACTCTCTTTCTTCTCCCTCCAATCCCCCCTCCAATCCCCTTACCTTCACCCTTTCCCCCAACAATCAGCTCCTCCTCTGCAATAGCATAATTTATGTCTCAGACTATCAAAAGCTGTGACTAGAGGCCCTCCAGCAGCACCATGACCATAAGCTCCAGGGCAACCCAGGGATTGGAAGACCTTGCAGCTCATTATGTGAATGTACTTCTGGCTAGGGCTCAAGAAGGACATTACCCAGTATGTCTGTGCCTGTGAGGCATGTTGCCAGGCCAAGGTTCCATGCCACCAACCCTTTGGACTCCTTAAACCCCTCCCAATAGGATGCCAACCCTGGTCCTCCATCTCTATGGACCACATTGTTAAACTCCCAGAGTCCAAAGGACATGATGCAATCCTTGTTGTTGTATACCAGTTAACAAAACAGGCTGTCTTCATCCCTTGCCATACTATGGATAATGCCCTGCACTTGGCCCAACACTTCATCACTTATATCTTTGTGAAACATGGCCTACCCAACAACAACATTTCCAACTAAGGCACTCTATTCATCTCACAGTTCTGGCAGTCCCTGTGCTAAGCTTTGGATATCAAGTCTAGCCTTTCAATGGCCTATCACCCAGAGACCAACAGACAAATGGAGTATGTCAATCAAACCTTAGAGCAGTGGCTCCAGCTCTATGTGAACTACCTGCAGAATGACTGGTGTGCCAAACTTCCCCTCACCAAATTCACTTACAACAACTCCTTGTACTTGGCTATTGGGGTCTCCCCTTTCTTTGCAAACAAGGGATATAATCCCTGGCTCACTATCTCCCTTTCAGACATTCCCTCTCATGCTGTCCATGCTACTGCCCAGGATTTCTAGAACCTACAGGAATACCTCAAGCACAAAGTTGGAACTGCCAATTAAGCCTATTGCAAGCATGTGGATGCTCACCAAAGCATGACTCTAGATTGGCCCACAGAGTCCCTTATCTGGCTTGATTGGAGGAACATCAAGACCTGGAGGCCCTCCCCAAAACTCAACCATAAGCACCTCAGACCCTTCAAAATACTTCAAAAGGTATCCTCTCATATGTACTAACTTGACCTTCCTGCTGGAATAAAGGGGATCCACCCCATCTTTCACATCTGACTTCTGAAGCACCACAACCTGGAGCCTTTCCTCAGCCAGCAGAATGAACCCCCTTCCACCATTAAGGTCAATGGAGAAGCCCAGTATGAGGTCAACATCATCTTGGACTCCCAACACTACCATGGCCAGGTTGAGTATCTTGTCCAGTGGACTGGGTACAGGCCCAAGGATGACACCTGGAAACTGTTATGACACCTCCAGAATACTCCCAAAGCCTTTTGGGACTTCCACCAAGACCACCTTTAAAAGCCCTGAGACCTACAACTTGGGCCATAACCTTGGGGCCATCCAGGGTATAACCCTATCCCAAACTAAAAGGGGATTCAACTTCTCCCTATATGTTTTTGTTTATCTTATCCCCATCTTATCTCTCACATCTTATCCCTGCCTGGTTCTTGTGATTGACTCTTGCCACCTTATCCTATCTAATCAATCTTATCACCTTATCATATCTGATCCCCTCATCTAATCCAGACCTGATCCAAGAAAACATTTAGTGCTACCAAAGAACAAAAAATAGAAGACAACAAAAGAAAGTCCCAAGAAAATATAAGACAGGTAACTATGCTCACAGAACCCCATGGAACAAGGACCCTTTCCCTCACCTTCCCCTGACTCCCTCCCCTTACCCTTTGCCCTCTTCCATGCTTTCCACTACACCTCCAGCAGGTTGATTACCTCTTCATCAGCATCCCTCTCTGCAGTCATGTCTACTTCCTCTGGCAGTAGCCCTGACAACTCCTGTCCTCCCCACAGCTCTACATGCAGGGCCCTTTACATCTCCTCCTGCATGTCCTCCAACAATGGCACTGGATTGCCAGATTTTGCACTGCCTGCTCTAGAACCTCTTTCCAGCTGAAGACCATCTACTGATAGATGCTCTCCAGCCTCTCCAACTCACTCATCCTATGTTCAATCTCTAGAGAAAGGCAATACTCAAAGCAGATCTAGCAAAGGCTATTGTGGATGAACAACTACACTATGGTTGCCCCATCCAGCAAGCTCCAGTGCATTCAGATCCACTCTGGCACCCACCATAAGAGATTGTCAGCAGCAAGGAACCCTGATCAAACATGAGTCACTGACCCAGCAAGGACAGCCAGTGCTGGACCTGCTGAGCTGCTAACCAGCTCCATAGCCCACTTGTTGTTGGAAGTATGAGCCCACTGCCTCACCAATGTGACCTCCTATGAAATCCCCTTGCTCCACCCCACTGCCCCCTACTCTTGCTGACTCAACCCTGCCATTGCCTCCCAGCCCCACTTCCACAATTCCTGATATGTCTGGTGAAGCTCATCCAGCTCCTCTGTCCTTGCCACCAACTCCTGAACCAGTTTTTGGTTCTGGCCCATAATACACTGGTTCTATTCCAGCTATATAGCCTCAACCTTCCAGAGCCAGACTACCTCCACTAGGTCAGTGACCTCTCCTGATAGTGTAGTTTTGGAGATGGAGGGATTGGGGGAGGTCTGGATGGAGGAAATGGAGGACCTAGAGAATAGGAAGGAGGGCCCAGCATAACATTGTTTGGGCTCCAGCTCCTCTAGAGATGACACCTAATACTTTGACTCTGCACATGAACCTAGAGACCTGGGTGACAAGAGGAACAAGGGAACCATGGGACCCAAGAAGTGCATGATGGATAGCCCTGCAACCCTGCTCCAACCACCCTACTGCCCTGCCTGTGCCACATCTGCACCCTCTGCCCCTGCAGCCACCAGACCTGACCCTATTGATGCCACTGCACCTAAACAGACTTGTGGGGGTCAACCCTCTATTATCACCTCAACTGGGGATGCAATAGCCTCTGTAGCCTCTCTGACCAGTGCTGCTTCTCCCTTCTACCACCCTGCCTGCCACTGAGCCTGAAGCAAGTAGCAAATGTGCTGGTCCTGGCACCCCTTATACATGTCTTGGGTACAATGGGATTGACCTGGGAGTGGAAGGGCACAAGGCTTACCACATGCACAGCAGGAGTTGCACTAGGAAGGTCAGTACTGGGAATGCCAACCAGAGCTACAAGTCACTCACCAGACAATTGGTGAGGCACCACTCATAGGAAGACTGCCTAACCCTCCCAGTGGACCTCTATACAAACACTCCTGCCCCAACCCCCTCAGCTCTGACTGCCTTCACCCCCACCACTCCTGCAGCAGCCCTCCCTGCCTGGGAGGGCCCTACTCCAGACCTCAATGCCTCTGCCCTTTATTGCTACTATTCTACTTGGGGGGATCAACTATATGTCTTTAGACAGGAAAGGACACTTATGCTGGAATAATCAATCCACTGCCTCCCAATCCTACTGTCAATCCCACTCCAGGCACCATGCCTTGTAGGCCAGCCAGGCTGCTACATTGTTCAAGTCCAGGAGGTTAAAGAACCAGGCTGACAATGGAAAGACATGTTGCTGCCTTGGGAAAAATCAGACAGCAAGCTATTAAAGAACCTTTCCAGGGAATCACCAGACCCCACAGGCACTTCAGGGACCAATGACACTTACTGCACCCTGAAGGTCTCAATACTTGGAGGGGGGGTAATGTCAGAACCCCACCAATTTTGCTCCACTATCCTCTGATAACCCCACCACCTCTGACAACCACCCAAACCACCCTGCCTGACCCTCAGATGTCCCCACCCTCTACCCAGAGATGTATTCCTATACCACCTAGCTGCCATGCAAGAAACCCAAAAAAAAAGACTTAGAATGCACTGGCAACCAGATAGGGTAGCTGGCAGTAGGAAAGATGTATGAGGACAAGTTGGTAAACATCCTAGAGAACAATGATGTACTCCTATGCTGCCTAGCTGCCATACAGGAAACCAAAAGAAATCCTAGAATGCACTGGCAACCAGATAGGGTAGCTGGCAGTAGGAAAGGTGTGAGGTCAAGTTAGTAATTGTCCCAGAGAACAAGAGCTGTTAGGAGTAGGGTGTAAAAGGGGTGCAAGTGAAATGAGTTGCTAACATCAGCCTAAGTCACTAGATACTAATAAAAGATTGCTAAGTTGCTAAACAGAAAATGGAAAAGGGATAGAGGGCAAAGCAGTATGTGATGGGAATGTCAGTAAGGTAAGTGGAAATCACTAAGGTATGAAGGGGAGTGAAAGGTGAGACTACAAGTCACTAACAGAACAATTGCTAAGAGGATGTTGCTAAGATCAGCAAAGGCCTAGCTATAAGGAGGAAAAAGGAGCAAGAACATAAGTCAAATGTGAAGGAACTTGGGAAACAGATATGAGAACTAGTTGCTAGCCATAGTTGCTAGCATTGCTAAAACACTATAACACTATAACACTATAAGGCACCTGCACTTGATACCATGCTAAATCAGAGACAAGGTTGCTAAGGCTTGTTGCTAAGCTATTAATGATGATGAAGGTGAACAAGAATGAGGTCTGAAGCCAAGTAAGACAATGAGCAGAGTACTTTGAGGCTACAGTAGACAGTAGTGGATAATAATCCTTCTTGTTGTTTTTTAGATATGTACAGAGAGTATTTATACTATAGTAAGTAATATAATCAAGAATGGAAAATTAGTCACTGAAGGTAATGGCATCTGTTAAGATGTTTGAGGTACTATTCTGTTGTTTGGATAGTAACCATTCATAAGTACATGATGTCAGAAATGTCTACAAAATGTGTCAAATAGAAAAAAATAAAAAGTTCATCAAAATCAATGTTAGCAAGCATACTATATGTCAGTATTTGAAGTGAAGATGTCAAACAATACAAGAACAATGAAGAGTCCAAGAGGTTGTATATCCATAATATGTTTATTTTGAGAGAGAAATGCATATGTTGCTAAGAGGGCTCTTGGTGCAGTCATTCTAGATTTATGGTCTAGGCTCCACATGATATATGCTTGTGATCCGAAAAATCTCATGGTTGCTAAGGTGTTGTGCCAAGTCTTATGCTGATCCCAGGTCATGTGCTGTCCAGATAAGATGGTCAGAGACATTGGTAACTGTACTCAGCAACAGATAGGTCTTATCAATGAGAGCTGTAGTGGAGTAGAGTGTAAAAGGGGTGCAAGTAAAAGAAGCCACTAATATCAATCCAAGTTGCTAAATGCTAACAAAAGGTTGCTAAGTCACTAAATGGAAAAATGAAAAAGGAATAGAGGACAAAGGGAGTGGGTAATGGGAATGTCAGTAAGGTAAGCAAAAGATGCTAGGGTATGAAAAGGAGTGAAAGGAAGACAAGTCACTAAGGAGAAGATCACTAAGAGAATATTGCCAAGGTTGGTAACAGCCTAGCAATAAAGAGGGAAAAGAGGCAAGAACATAAGTCAAACATGAAGGAACTTAGAAGACAGACACAAGAACTAGTCACTAGTCATAGTCACTAGCATTGCTAAGACACTATAACACTATAAGGCACACGTACTTGGTACCATGCTAAATCAAGGATGAGGTCATTAAGGCTTGTTGCTAAGCTGTTAACAATGGCAAGGATGAACAAGAATGAGGTCTGGAGCCAAGTAAGACAATGAGCAGAGTACTTTGAGGCTGCAGTGGACAGTGGTAGATAACAATCCTTCTTGTTGTTGTTTTAGGTATGTACAGAAGGTATTTATACTGTTGTAAGTAATATAATCAAGAATGGAAAATTGGTTGCTAAAGGTAATGGCATCTGTCAAGATGTTTGAGGTTCTATTCCATTAGTTGGATAGTGACTATTCATAAGTATACAATGTCAAAAATGTATACAAAATGTGTCAAATGGAAAAATAAAAGATCATCAAAATAGACATCTAAGCAAGCATACTGTACATCAGTATTTGAAGTGTAGATGTCAATCAGTACAAGAGCAATGAAGGGTCCAAGAAGTCACCTGTCCATATAATATATTCATTTTGATACAGAAATGCCCTTATTGCTAAGAGTCATCAGTAGTAAACCTCACTAAGGAGGTTCTCAGCCAGGTTGTTCTAGATCCTTGGTCTAGGCTCCATATAATAACTGCTCATGATCCACAAAAATCTTGTGATTGCTAAGGTCTTGTGCAAAGTCTCATGCTGAGTCCCAAGTCATGTACTGTTTAGATAAGATATTTTGAGATGATGGTAACTGTACTCAGTGACAGATGGGTCTTATCACCAGACCCTGCCATGACCTGCACATCACCAGATCACTGGCCCATATATGACCAAGCCCCAACTCCAACAACTTTCTTGGTCAGAACATGCCTTACACATCACTGGATTACTAGTAAGACAGCTTCCTGAGTCATAATGTGCCCTCAGGGCCTGCTCCAGCCTCAAGATGCCTCTGCCCTGTGGATCTACCCTCAGGGCCTGCTTCAGACCATACCCAGGCCCTACTACAATAGAAGCCAAGTCCCAGGTGGGTGCTGCCTACCCAGGGGCCCCCTACTACCTCCAACTCTCCCCAGACACCTCAAATATATAGCCTCAGAACCCCATAGTCAGCCAGTAGTCTTGATATTGCCTACTTTTGTCTACTTCTCATTTCTCTACTCTCTCTGTCTCTATTCCTACCCAATCTATTCTCTTTCTCCTCCCTCTCTCCCAACTTTCCAGCATAGTTGTCTCAGTCTGCAGAACATTTCTAGACTTCAACCACCTCCACCCCCTTCACATCAGCTCTGGGCTATTGCCTAGTGCCCAGATCAGACCCAGAACACTCATACATTCCCTTTTCCATTATTGACTAACTGACTAGCAGGTTCTTGCTCTTAGAGGTGAGCTCCCAGGTTCTCTGGACCTGACAAATAAGAGTGACCAGAAAAGAGCTCTAAAGCTGGTAAGCTGAGATACTAAGGACAAAGTACTCAGATTTCTCAGTGTCCAACTGAGTATATACAGGCAGTATTTATACTGTTTGTAAGTAAGGTAGTCAAAAAGGAAAGATTGTTGTTGCAGGCAACAGTTTTGGTCAAAGTGTCCATAATACATACTGAGTGTCAGTATAGTAACTAAATGTATGTATACAATGTTAAAAGTGTATTAAATAAAAAAAAGGAATATATTCAATGTCAATCAGGTATGGTGGTAAGCAAGACAAGAGAAATAATAGGTAAGTAAAGTCACATGTCTTGAAATATGTGTTTTTAAAAGAGAAGTCTCTATGTCACTAAGAAATGTCACTAGCAATTGTTGCTAAGGGATGGTCTTTGCCTAATTGTTTTAGATTCAAAGGTTAGACTCTATGTAAGAAGGCTTATGATCCAAAAGTCTTGTGGTTACTAAGGTCCTATGCAAAAAGCTACATCATTTCAAACTTGGGGGCCAGACTACACATAATACATTATGTAACTTGCTCATAACTTGCAAAATGAGAATCAAGAAAATAATAAATAATATGCCAGTCTCATACTATGTCCAAGTCATATACTGTCCAGATAAAATAGTTGGAGATGTCAGTAATGGTACTCAGCAACAAGTGGGTCTTATCATCCTCCCCTATACTGAAATCTTAACTGTCCTCAGTCAACCAAGTCCCATAATCACTGATATGGTCTACATGTAGAGAGGGACAAAAGCATAAAAGACTGACAATTTGTTGGACTTCTTGAAATCCTCATCTCTTCCTCTTTTCACATTCTCACCTTTTTATCTTGATCTCATTGCTATGGCTTCCATAATGGCTAAACAGCTGATAAATGCACTAAAGCTAGGGCCTTCCTTGAAAGGGCCAGGCAGATTCTTATAGTAGCCTATAACTGTAAGAGGACTATCCATTTCCATAGATGTCTGACTCTATTCTTAGCTTAGTCTGATGTTGAAGGCATATCTACCCTTCTAGCCCATAGCACTCACTCTACTCCCTATGATGCCTTCATTTTGGAACTGCTCTACCCCCTTGGTGCACAGTCCTACATCAGTGCCTGTTGACATTGACATGGTCTTCCTTCTATGCCAGATGCAACTGACCCTGGCTATCATGGAGAGCAGACTAGCTGCTCTAGAAAGTGGGCATGCTATTGCCACTACTAATGCTGCTCCTTATAGCAATGCTCCAGCTCCAGCTACACCCACTATTTCCCCTCCACCAAAAAAACCCTCTACTGCAACTACCTCTCAAATTCCTTGACATGTAATGCAATCTACTCCTAATACTCCCTTCATTGTCCCCCTTGCTCAGGATTTATCTCCTACTGACAATCAAGTCCAACATTATAAATGTACCCTGCAGCTTTCCAACTCTCTTGTGGCCCACATTGTCAGGCATCAGAGAAAGAGCCTTAAACAAGTCCACAACATCTCTGGCTCTTGTTTGGCTGCCTTTGTGGTCAGCTCAGACAATGAAGAGTGCTGGTTTGTCTCTATCTGGGGCACTGACTAGCAGATTGGTGAGGCCCTAGTAGTTATTGGAAAGTGCATTGCCAAATGGCACATGCATGCATTGCAGAAGCAGCACTCAGGCAATGCTGCACTAGCCCTTGCTATACCAGCTCCCTCTTGGAATCCTACATCATCCACCCTGAAACCTCCTACCCAGCAGCCACCCTCAGCTAGATCTATAAGAACTACAGCTGCTCCTACCTCTACTACTCAAGCCATGCCCATGCTCTCCACAGCCTCTAACTCCTCTGAATTCTCTACATCAATACCTGATATGTCATTGCCCTAGGTTATTAGCTACACCTTTAGGCATTATGTCCAGGGCACCTCTGCAAGATACAGTCATTGTACTGAGACTGTGCACTGCTCTCATCCATTTCAGAGCTGTTGAACACTGTTTATCAAGGCAACAAACCTTGAGGAGGAGTGATGTAAGAGGACTATCTATTTCTATAAATGTCTGACTCTATTCCAGGCTTAGTCTGATGTTGTAGGCATACCCAGCCACCTGACTGGCTACCTGGCTTTCCTATTTCCCTTTTGTCTTATATTAGTTACCCACTTTTTGAGTCATACAACTGGACCTTACTCATCATCAACTATTGTTTAGTAATTATCTTTACATACTATGGGCCAATGATCTCATATAATATTAGTCATTAGTTACCAGCAATGTAGTATCCAAGGTAGTCTGAGGATAAGATATCCTCAGACCAAACAATAGCAGTGTTCAAGCATTCCTATCTACTGAACCAACTATAGACACATTCAGATGTTGCAACAGTCTCTTAGCTTACTTTCCCCATCACCCTCCACTCCTTGCTAGCCTCTTGTCTGCCTTTGTGCTTGCTTGATGCCTGCTTATTGCATTGGTCATGGTGTAGCTTGGTTGAGTTGTACTGTGTTTGCACAAGTCATTGTTGCCCTTACAATAACTAGCTGGTAACTAGCCCTTGTTTAGCAGTCACTACAATCTTTAAAATGTAGTTACAATGGTTTGAGATAGCCAGGAATGAGATAAAATAGCATGAAAAAGTGGAGGTTGATAAGGAGTGCTGAGCCCTCTATGAGAAATATAGGGAGGAAAGATTGAATCCATAATTACAACTCACATTTTGTAAGTTCTTTCTCTCTTGTTTCTTACTGCTACTACTAAGGTCTTTTGTTAGGCTTTCTCTCCACTAACCTTGGAGTACCTGCTCAAGGATTTGGAGGCTGAAATGACAGTGAGTGCTAGTGGTGCTACTTGGACTAGTGACATTACTAAGGTAACTTTTAGCTTTTTAACAAACTATCACCTAATGACCAGTTTTTCTTCCAGCATCCTCTATACAAGCTTACTATAGCAACTGGGATTAGGTATGGTGAAAGTTGCAGGGCAGAGGCTAGGACAAGTCATGGGGATACTAGGGAGGCTGGGCCCTCCACTCCTAAGCATGCAACTGGTAGCATTGCTAAGGAGCAAGAAACATCACCAAGGCCAAATAAGGCTCTAAAGGAAAAGGAAAAGGGGTAAGCAAGGCTATTTCAGAAGGATGACAAAGAGGAATTTGAGATAAGCTCACTTTTTGTGGCTAATACTTACTAACAATTGCTACTCTTAATAAGAACTACTTTAAGATGTTTTTATAGATAAGAAGCTTATAGGACTACTTTGCTGGAAGAAGGCCTTGACCATTATGGATATTGAGATAGATGTAGGAGTAGTCTCTGAAAAAGCCACAGAGAAGACCTCAGTGTTATTAGAGGAGAGAAAGGTGTTTGAGGAAGTACAAGAAATGGTAAGTTTTAGCATTTCATCACTATTGTTAGTCATTAACATTCTTTGTAGTCTGATAACTGCTGGATAGAGAATGACTTAGAAGGCTGCTGGTACCCAACAGGGGCCCAGCCTTATTACAAGTACAATAGCACCAGGAAAGGATGCTTGTACCATGGTCATTTGTCAAGAAGTTGAGAAGGCAGCTTTATTGCTAGGATAGTGATAAGAGTGCCCTTTGTACAACAGGCAAAGGTCTTTCTGAAGAGACAAAGGAAGTCAGCAGTGGCAGGTGAGGTAATACAAGTCAAACATTCCAGCCTGAACTTGCCAACAGCCCAAGACAGAACAATGGTATGTGGTAGCAGTGTTGCTAGAGGCAAGCAATAGAAGAAGAGTAAGGCCAAGGTATCTAATAATAAGTATAGCACTAGCAACAACAAGCCTCTAGCTAGAAAGTGTGGGCTAACATGTTTCCTTATCATTAAAGCTAAGTAACAGCAAATTACTAGCAAGGATGAGGATGATGGAGACATGGAAATAAGGGAGGCAACCCTCTTGGCAATAGTGGTAAAGAAAACAATGGAGACTGAAGTGGGGGAAAGAAAAGTGGAGGGAGAGAGGGTAGAGAAGATAGTAGCAGAGATGGACCCAAAGGAGCTGGCACAAGATGAGGTGGAGATGACCTCCTTGGTAAGTACAAAGTCTTTTCTATCACTATTAGTTTTACTCTAAAGGCTGTTGCCAGGTACTACAAACTTCTTCCCCTTGATGGCAGGTTGGCAATAACAGGTTGGCAATGACAACTTGGGATGGCTAGGTGAAGACCTAGCCTTACCTAAACTATTAATGCCTTCCTTGCTGCCATGAAGATATTGGGAGCAGGCAGCTAGTATGGAGCAACATTTCTAGTAGGAGTTGAAAGCATTAAAGGTGGAGCTCCTGGAGGTACAGATAAGATATATAGTTGTTAGGTGCTTGGTAACAATGCTGAAAGGATACCAGAGTGATTGCTAGGCTTTTTTGGCCTAGCAGGTGGAGAACATAGTAAAAAGAAAGAGATGGCAATAAAAGTGTCTGTGAAGTGTTTTGAACAGGCTAAAAGGGATATAAGAAAGATGAAATGAAGAACTCAATATTTTTGTAAGGTATATAAGGGTTTTTTTGAATAGATAGCAAAATGTATAAGTAAAAGAAAAGGCAGTCAAAAGAAGTTAAGGTTTAGCAAACAGTTTTTAATTGTCACTTTGAGTAGCAATGTTGCTAGCATCATCATTGTCTACAAGGTTGGTTTGTTCTAGTTTACAGAGATGAGAGGTGTTAATGTTGAAAGTATTACTAGGCACTAAGATGCATTTTCTAACAAAATAGAGGACCAAGTGAAAGGTAGCTATAAGGTAGTTAAGGTAGTGCAAGACTGAATCATCTAATTCACAAAGAATGTAAATGCCTCCATGGTTATATGAAATCACTATAAGAGAGCCTAGGTCACAAGGCCACATCTTATTATATGTAACCTCAATTCTAGTGTTCCTCATCAGGATAAGGTCACCAGTCTGGAAATTGTAGTCACAAATTGTAGTAGCATGTTTAGCTTCAAAATGGATGGCAGCTAAGCAACAGATGCTAAGGATATAGTTATAAAGTTGCTTAAAGTCTTCTTGGCAACCTTGCAGATCAATTGCTTAGTAGGCTATGAGGTTAATAAAGGATGAGGGAGTTTGGTAGTGGTTGCAAGTATGTTGCTTTAACTATGTCAGCTGGAAGAAAGGAGTGGGTACTAGTGACCATATAGTAGGGAAAACATCCTATTTACTTGTAAACTATAACATAGTCTGACCAAAAGACTAGATAACAAGCAATACTCCATCTGGATTAATCACTGTTAATAGCCTTGAAGAGAGCTTGATGAATGTCAAAGTGAGGTTGTTCTATTACTGTTAGCATGCTTTTTATATTCTGAGACCCAGATGTGGTACAAGATATACTTCTTTGCTAGGTAAGTGACTGCCTTCAAAATGAATGTGCCATTGATGGTAACAATTTCACTAAGGGCTCCCTAACAACAGATGATGTCTTTGTATAACTACTTAGCAATAGCATTGCTATTCTTCCTAGCAAGCATATGGAACTCAAGGTAGTGCATTAGTAAACAATGTCCTTGGATGATATACTTGAACTTATTAGAGGGTGGCATGAATATAGTGTCAACATATATCTTGCTGAATAAGAATGCTAGTATAGCAACAGTTGGTAAAATAAGTACTTTGGTTATTTGGTGGATCTGACAGATGTGGCAAGGTATGAATATATCAAACAAGGTCAGTGCTAACTTGGGGCCACTAAAAGCATTCCAGTAGGGCTGAGTAGATAGTAAAAAGTTCTTTATGATCTAAGTTGTCATGTATGGCTCACAAAATATATAAGTGGCAGTTGATAGAGATGAATAGCTTAGCTTATAAGTGTCATCTTTGCTCTGTTGCTAGAGCTTACTGTCAGCAAGGAAGAATATAGAAGCATAGCAAATAAAGATGGCATAGGCATTATCACTAAGGCTGTCAGGTCTAAAAAAGTTGCTAAGCTAGTTTTGGACTATATAAATACAAGCATTGCTAGTAATGGCCTTAATGCTACAAGGTATGTCACTATAAGTTATGGTGGCATCATCACATAGAGGCAGAAGGTCATTATTAGTTACTAGTCATGGGACTGAATTATCTAAGGTGTTGCTAGCAAATGTTGCTAAGATCTGATGAGGCTAGAGAGACTAGAACTTCAAGAGCAAAAGTAGCAATTGTGAGGCTGAAGAGACATGGCAAAGTAGAGGTAGAGGGAGCTAAACTTGGTGAATGAAGCTATGTAATTGATTGATCTAATCCTCATATATAGAGTTGTTGTTATTGTCTGCTAGACTGTAATAAGTGTTGCAAAAGTCTGTCATGACTATTAAAAGTACCTTTAATATGTATAAACTCAAAGTGGAGTATCAGAATTGCTATGATCCAGCAATTCACACTAGCAGAGGGCTGAATATCAGGGTTTTGAAGCATACCCTTGATGTAGCAAGTGTTAACTTCAGTAATAAGGTTTTTGACTCCAATAAGGTACATTTATAGGGTCTGAAGAGCATGTTAGAGGCCATAGAGCTTGAGCTTGGGTTGACTAAATTGTGACTCCTTATCATTAAGGGTGATAGAGCCAAAACAGATGTAATGATGTTCTTTGCAGTTGTTGCTAAGACACTGGCAAAGGTAGTAGCTTATGGCAATATATGATGTGTTGACTGCTAAGAAAATAGAGTCAGGCAATTCATAATCAATGGGGATGAGAGGCTTAGTATCTTAGAGGGCTTTAACAAGATCTCACTGAGCATTGATTTGGCTAGGACCAATTTCAAAAGAGGCTCCAGTTCATGTAAGTTTTGTCAAGTCATTGGTATAATGGGCAAAATTCTTAACAAAAATCCTAAGAATGCCAACTGTTCCCAAGAAAGCTCAGACCCCTGATAGTGACTTGCAGGGGCCTCAGTGCTAGAGTAGGGCTAAGTGACTCTCATCTAGTACATAACTACTAGGTATGCAAACATGTTAAGATTTTAAAGGTTAGGGCACATAAGACAAGTTTATGACCCAAAAACATATTGCTGCAATACTTCATTTGCTGGAGAATTTAGTGAAGAAGTTCAAAGAACTCCCAGAGTGCTAAGCAAATATTGGGGTTAGTGGGATATTTAGTAGAAATACTATTAATGAGTTTCCAATCCTTGGGGCCCTTAGCACCAATGTTATCAATAAAGCTAAGTATGTTGTGGGGGATCTAGGCTGCAGGATGAAGGTGATGTCATTGTGGAAGATCAGTATAGAGTTGGTCCAACCCATTAGTAAAGTGACTAAGCAAAATGCAGCAAAAGGAGTCTGGAATATTGTTAAGTTATATGAGGCTAGGTTAATCAGTTGCTTATTGTAACCAATATAAAGGTCTAGTATAGTGCCACAAATACATTTAGCAAAAGATTTGGCAACAAATCAGGGAATGGGGGCACTCCAGAGTGGTGAATAGTGATATAGTTTAGTGGCTTTAAACTATATACAATCTGTAGCTTACTGTTCTTCTTTAGGACATAGAATCAATAGGATCATTAAGCTGAGTTCAAAGGTTTGTAGATGCCAGTCTTGATTTTGTCATAGATGATCTCACATACTTCTTTTTCAAGGTCTGTGGAAATAGGGCAATTATGCTGGACTCATAAGACATGGGGAATTGTCAGTATCCAGACTAGAGGAAAGAAATCAGAGCAGAGGCTTCCTTGTTTGGAGTCTTCCTAAGTAAAAGCATTTTCTTGTTTAGCAACAAAGTTGATGACTATATTAAGTTTATTGCTAGCCAGAAAGCCAGTATTGTAGTCCTTAACAAATGTTACTAGTTGCTTACTGGTAAATTGCTGAGTTAGTATAAAAGGAGAGGGATTTGAGTCAAGTGTCAACATAGTTGCTAAAAGATTGCCAATAATTCATTGCTCAATTCTGAAGTTTTTGCTAATATGCCTGGCAATAGGTTTAATTTTCATAGCAACAAGCTTGTATTTCTCCTCCACCTGAATACCTAATACCTTTTCTTTTAGCAGGTTTGTTAGCAACATATTGAGTAAGAAAGACAATGTGAACATATGTGGGGGTGATATTTATAATGCAAGTATTGAGGAGAAGTGTCTGTCCAAGAATTAAAGGAATAAAAGTATTAGTAGAAGCAAAATAAGAACAAGAAGGTAACAATAAAGGAGAAATATTACAAGCAGTAGCATAAAGATAGGCCACAGTAGAGTCTGTATATGTGTAAGATTTAATAAGTAAAATGTTCTTGTCCAAGTCACAAGAAGCTATACATGTCACTAGACTAGTTGAATAATTATAGTAGATGATGGTCACCATGTTGTCAGTGTCATTGTTATTCTTGTTGTCAATAAAAGCAATAGGGTGGTTCTGTCTTGTAGCAAACCTTTTGGCAATTATTTTCTTTGTATTTGCTACAGGAAATGGCTAAGATAGTGTATTATATGCCAGAGTTTGGATCAATAATAGTAATAGTAGTCTTATTGTTGTTAAGAGTGTTGATCACACTTCTGGTAAAGACATCAAAGGGGCAGTTGAGCAGGATGTCATAAGCAGGAAACTGTAAAATGTAAATCTGAAGATATAAAGTCAAGTTACCAGTACAGAGTAAATTATGGGCTAGTCCTAGCAATTAATCTGATATGCTATTGGCACTCTGTATATTTAAGACTATACTGGGGTTATAAGATAAGCTAAGGTCATTAGTAATTTTAGCCAATATAGAAATGATCTAGGACCTACTATCCATAATGCACTCTATCTCTTCTCAGTTGTCAATCAGCATTATAATAGATTGTAGTGACTGAAATCCTTAGCAACAGTAAAAGCCACAGGCTCCTCTCCAGAAGGTAGTGACTCAATGTAAGCCTCAACAGAGTCTACCAATGCAACATGGACCTGGTCTGGGGTAAGTCCATTAGTAGTAGTGGCATTAGAACCTAGCAAAAACTAGGGCTCATCCATAGCAAAGGTCAGTATTGCTTTTTCAAAGATGTTGCTAGGGTCTTGAACCATGTTATGGCAGTCCTGAAGTGATTTCTGATATTCAGTGCCATAGAACAAAGTAGGCCAACTGATACTGTGATCTTGGTACTTAGAACCTGCTCAAATACTGCCTTGGACTGTTCAATATTATAGATTGGGGGAATTGTGTGGTAGGCAGCATCATTATATCAGTCTGAGGCAGCTAAGTTCTAGTTAGCAGGAGGAGCATAGCAACTGGAGATACTAGAAAACAGATGGACAGGAGGCTGAATGATGAGCTCAGAGACCTTAGCAACAAGCAGCAGATTATTAGCAACAGAATATTTAGATGCTTTGCCTTTGTTAGCTAGCTTAGCAGCAGGAGTCAGTATAAAGTCAGAAGAGGTTATAGTTGTTGGAGTGTCACTAATTGTCAGAGTTGCCTAGGCAGTGTTGCTAGGTGCTTAGTAAGGTGCTTAGGGGATGTGTATGCCATCAAATTTTTTTATCAGCTTGTTTTAATGTAAGGAGTTTTTATTCCAAAGCCTTAATACACTTATTCTTAGTTAGCAATTGACTGGTAGCAATATTCTATCACAGTACCTTATACATTAGTGACTACTGCATAGCTGCTTAGTTAGGATTGGGGTTAGTGTTCAATGAGAGTGTGCAAGTACTAATTTAGCCAAGTTTGAGATAGTTCTATTCTTTGATATGTTTTGTATAGAGCCATTTACTAAAGTAGTTGAGAATCATAGCTCCAGATAGTAAGACTATCTTTCCTTCAGCATTGTGATAGATTTTACCCTATTGAATCATGTGCTCCAACTTGATGCAAGTGCTCCAAACTATAGTGTAACTTATCTCACTACAGAAGTGGTTAGTGAACAGAGCTTCCAAGTGTTCCAAGGCACTAACAAGGGCTGTAGTAGTTGCTAACTGAAGAATTTCATATTTGGAGGCAGGGAACAGTATAATGGGAGCATTACTGGTAGGCACTAAATGATACTGGGAGTGCTAGCAAGTGGAGGCAAGGGCAGTGGACTTTGTTGTTCCTGTGTCAGTACCTTTTAATGCTTACTTTGCACCTTCAAAGACTTGATCTATATTATAAAGGTCCTCAGAATAGTAATTGGGAAGTGTGAAAGTGTAATTTCAAGACAGCAGACAATTTTGGACCATAGTGAAGTAGGGATACCTTTTAGAATAACTGATGTTCTTTATTCTGGTAGAGCTTACCATCAACATGGAGCCACCTAGTAATATATTGGAAATCACAATAATAGTCAGAAAATTGACCTCAAGTCACCAATCCACTGTTAAATATTTGGTTGATAAGTTGTTCTTGGTTGCTAGTATAGCATATGCTAGCATCAGTACTAAAATATAATCTGAGGACTGCCACTTTCCATTCTTGATATATGTAGAGCCTAAGTTGTCAGAGTTCATCTCACCTTACTTTGCCTCACCTTACCTAGGGCTATCTTTTCATTAGGTTATGTGTATCAACATGTTAATGGGGGCACATAGCTTCATATTGCCCTACTGTACAGTTAGTTCCATGAGTCCAGAGGCCTAGAGTGTAACATTTGGCCTAGGGAGTTCCTCAGACTTGTTCTCTTTGGATCTTTCTTTGTGTCAGAACTCTGCCAGTCACCCTTCAGCAACTCTACTATCCCTAACACCTACCTAGAATACTCCAGCCTGACCCTTGGTTGTCCCTGCCCTCTACCCAGACCCTGCCCACAACCTGTGCAGCATTAGATCACCAGCCTGTGCATTCCCAAGCCCCAACCCCAGCTACTCTCTTGGAATGTGCCTTACACATCACCAGATCACTGGCAAGGCATCCTTCTGGATCCCAACATATCCCTGGGGGCCACTCTGGCCTTGAGACACCTCACACCATGATTGGGCCTTGGGGCCCACTTCAGACCATATTTAGGCCCTGCTACAACAGGAGCCAAGCTCCAGGGAGAGTGCCACCCACCCAAGGACCTCCTTTCAACTCTGACTCTCCCTGGAGACCTCAAGTATATAACTCTGGAACTCCATAGTCAGTTGGTAGTCTTAATATTACATACTTTTGTCTACTTCTTGTTTCTCTACTCTCTCTGCTTCTACTCCCTCTTAATCTATCTATCTTCTCTTCTCTTTCAATTCTTCAGTGTAGTTGTCTCAGTCCATGGAACACCCCCATGGACTTCAACCACCTCTGCCTTCACCTTAGCAACTCTGGGACATTGCCTAGCACCTGGATCAAGCCTGGAACATTTGTATGTTCCCTTTCCAGTCATTGACTAGCTGACTAGTGGGTTCCTGCTCTCAGAGGTGAGCTTTCAGGTGCTTCAGACCTCACATAATATCAAGACTCCCCCCACTCATCAGACACTCAATGGCCCACTATGCTGGCCCTCTCTACTGGCCCACTGCTACCTACACTATGAACTCCTACAGCAACCTAATTGTATCCACCTATTACATGCAACCTCTGGTTACCCCTCAAAACAACCAGAACCCCTTCTAGCAACCACTCCCTTTTCAACCCTTGCATTGATACTGGCCAATAACCATGCACAAATTAGGGCTGGAACCTTTAGTAAGTCAAGGCCTGGCCCCCAGCTGGCATTCCCTGATGCCTTCCCCTGCACAGGACCCCTATGTGGGACTGTATCTGGGAGGCTTACCAAGAGCTCTGAACACTGGGTGGAATGCTCTGGTACCTGCCAGCACTAGTCCATTCATCACTGGAGCAGGGCACACATCAATGGCTGAGGGCTACTTACTTCTGGCCCTAACTTGTATGCCCAGCACCTCCCCAAAGGGGGCCTATGGCAGCTCCAGCTTTCTTTATGCCTCCTACACCTACAGGACTTAGAAACATGCCCCAAATAGGAGGGGACCCCCTGCTTCAGCAGGGAGAGTGCATAATGGACTACTCTAGGCAACATAGTGTGATCCTTAGGAAACTTTGACTCCCATAAGTAGACTTCTCCTAATAGACCCAGAGTCTCCTCAAGAAACTGGGGAAACCCACTTTGGAAGCCACTGCTGAGGTCTGAACAGACCACCTGGTAATGTTTTTCAAGCTTTATGAGCAAGGGAACCTACCAGTGCAAACCCTTGACCTTCTCTGGAGTGACATCTCCTTGCAGAACAAGCTGTACAACCTAGTTGGGGAAATCCATGTATTGCCATTGCCAAGAAAGTTTGAGGACCTCTCCAACCCCATGTACTCCTTCTACCTATAACAAAAAATGGACTAGACACCCCTCCAACCTGCCAAGGCTCTGAATGCTAGAAGCTGACATCAGGATAACCTGGACATAGCCTCCACCCTACTACAAAACCTCAACCCCTCTGGCAGGCTGTTCAACCAGCCTGCAGTTAGAACAGTGGGACTCTTAGCCTAACTCTGCCCTAACTCAGCCCCAGAAGTAAGGACCTTCAATACATAGGACTAGAATCCCCCCCCCCCCCCCCCCCCCCCCCCCCCCCCCCGCCCTACGCGACGCGCACACCCGCACCAACCACCCCCACACGGCTC